>BGPT01000660.1:238538-256873 GCA_003297045.1 Symbiodinium sp. clade C Y103
ATGGCGTGCTTTCGTTGTGGGCTGCCGCTGCTGCTGCTGTGGCTGCCCCCTCGCTCTGCGCTGTCTATTTGGGGGCAGTTCAGATCAAAGTTCACACACTGGTGGCTGCAGTTTTCAGGTTTTTTGCAACACGGCGATGGAATCTGCCTCTCGTGATAAAGATGTGGCAGCGAGGAATCTGGCTGCTTCCCGAAGTCAGCAGGTGTGGCTCTGGGCCGCCTGGGAAGTTTCTTCCAGGAATTTCCTCGTGTACTTGCTCAAGATAGTTATTTTATTTGTGGTCTGAGCTGATACTTGTTTTCCTTTTGATGGTTGCTTGACAGAGTTTTTGCACTTTGGATGCACGAGTCAGCGCTTTTGCGCAAATGCTTGCATGTCCCGCAAAGCCCCAAAGATTGGCTGTAGGATAGACCCAAAGATCGGCTGTAGGATAGAAACCAGAGAATCCCCATGCTCCCTCAACCATTACTGCCACTGAATTAGCTCTTCCATCCGGCAAGAAATGTATCCATCCTGGCTAGAACCTGCATGGCAGCCGCTTATCACCAAACCATTCCATGGTTTCTGCAGGCGAAACAGTTGAAAGAGGTCTTCCAAGAGAGACTGGGCATGCTGTCAAGAAGGTTGGCTCTTGTAGCCCTAGGCACTTTTGCGCGGGAAGGTTTAAGACTTCAAGTGGTGAAACCATGTGTGTATGTGCCACAAGTGGGAGGCTTCCCTAAGTTGTACTGTAGTTCCTTCCGTCCTTTTTTCTCATGAAACGTGTAACACAGGCACATCACATGGATGAAAGATGGGACTTTGCTTGGCGATGTCAACCCATGGTTCGCTTTAACGGGTCCCACATTTTATTGGATTGGATGGAAAATGGTTCCCGATTCATTCTTCATTCTGCTCACGACCAAATCCGAGGATGGATCGTCTAGACATGAATGCCATCAGTATTGAGGTGACTGGGATTGCGATTCGCACTGGATGGTACTGGGTGATGAGAACGGCCGGCAATCACCCCTGCCACTATGTCAGATATGGGTCTATTGTGTAAGGATAGGATAGAACACAGGAACAGAGAATCGAAAGAAGCTTCTTAAGCTCGGCCTTATCCAAACTTTGTTGTGTTTCTACTGCTTGTGAGGTAACTGGTAAGGGAACAGGGAAAACAATGTATGAAAATTGAAGAGGGATAGAACATATTTCGAACCACAGTGAACAGAGAAGGGCGACATGGAAGGGAAGTAAAATGGAAGGGAAAAGAAATGCATGCAAGCAAAGAAAGAACAGGATTTGAAGGAAATAGAAGGATTTTGAGCGAAGCAGAAAAAATAGACAAAAGCATACAAAAGCGGTATTACCTACTGCTTGGCACCTTCTGCCACAACATGCACTCAAGTTGGAAGTCTTCAACCTTGCATAGCCTGAAACCACAAGCCCTTGTGACACCCTGCCTCAACCCCCCACCCCCAAACCAAAGCAACAAAATATTAGATAATATCTCATGACTTTGCCCGTGGAACAACCCTGAAAGGATTTGCTTATGATTGTTTGATTAATTGTATAGGTGGGTGAAAGCCTTGGTTGGGAGCAACATTTACAAGACATGAACGGAGAAAACACGGAGTAGAAAGAAGCGACATGAAGTCAAAAGGAGAGGAACACCTTTTGTCCCCATATAGACCAGCCTGATAACCCTGGTGTACTTCACTGTTGGAAAACCGCGCGACGCACTTGTTACGCACTCTTGGATAACACTTTTGTAGTTCACTCCTCTATGAAACTGTGGCGCCAGATTCTTTCAGAGTGCTCGCCCTTGGCAACACTGACTGACCAAACTCCATACTTAGCTTTGGTTGAACATTCTCGCGCCGTTCTTGCGCAAACGCTCTGTTACAGCGCTCCTCTTGAGTAATTATTCTTGTTTGTATAGTATAGTGCACATTCTTGCACAGGACTCCAGTCAAAGCACCCTTCCACATTAGTCTTGAACGTCACTTGTTACAACCGCTCAGACTCTTGGACCTCGCTAGACAACATCTACACAGGGCACAGCCATGTCACTCCCAGTCACACAAAGAATATGTGCAGATGTGCTATACTTAGGAGTTTAAGTCAAAAGTATTGCGCTGGCCAAGGGCACCTACTGCCTCACGCGAAGTGATAGAACGGCGAAATAAGCGCGGCACTCTTGGAGCACGCTCCGCTTGAAACATTATATATGCGTAACTGCGTAACAGGGAAAGATTGAACCATTGCAGGAACGGATTTGCAAAGACAGCTATTGAAGGCAGGGGTCACACTTTAATTGTTTTTAGTTTCTGTCGCCAAGTCTGGAAACACGTTGAACTTTCGTAGCCTTTCAGTTCCTTTGACAAGGGTTCCAGACAGAGTGAGTCAATTTTTGATCCTGGCCAATCGTCTGAAATTTGATTATCTGCTTTCAACTATTGGCATTCGCATCTCAAGAGCAGGCGGAAAGTCAAGCAGTTGCGCCCGAACGATTTCATCTGTATGCTTGCCAGATGCCCCGATACATCCGGGCACCTTTGAATTTGACTATATGAAGACTATCAGGCAGATGTTGGATGTCCACTTCTCACTTCTACTACGGATTCTGCTCAACATGGCGGCTGCTAGGTATTTCAGTTCGACTAAACATCCTGTTGGGAAAATTGTCCCGTTCAGTTTCGGGTTGTTCAAGTCAAGCTGGTATAGTAAGTACCCACATCGGTTTTGATCCTCCGAGGATTTGGATGAGGCCATGGAATCTTCCCAGCTACAACATTTTCTCGAGTCCATGGGCATCTCCACCGATGATGTCTGGAGCAGCGTTGTGCCGGATAGAGTGTGCCAAGTGTCAACTCGGTTCAGCTGTTCAATTACTTTCAACCCTGTTGGGTTGCATGGTGGATAGCTAGGATCAAGGATTGCAAGTGGCTTTGCACACAGCCCAGTGCCCAAAAGTGTGGTGGTATCGATACACACAGAAGATACAGAAGTACATTCCTTCGCTTCAAACTAATCTAGAGATACATCGACCGAATCATCCCCAATGTCGAAACTGATTTGGGTAGACCTGCAGGCTGTCTGATAGAGCCATTGTAATGGCAATTTGCAACTTGTTTTTCTGGGGGCCCACGGTATTTCCTTTTGATCAACCAGGGTTGAGCCTGAACTGGAAGGGTCCGGCAGGTTGATGCCACAGGATGATTTGTCGCACCAAGATGACCTTGTTTGACAGTCTCTACAAAACGATTTGCCTACAATGGCTCTGTCAGTCTTGAAATAGCCGACCATGACAGAAGTTTGCAACGGCATGAATGACGGGTGAATGTGCGGCCCCTGTTCCTGACCGGGCAGCAGCTGCAGGACGTTGTTCTTGCTTCTGGATGTTGAGGAGAAAGGCGTTATTGAAATTGATGCCTTCGTCTCAGGACTTGGGTTCATAAAAACTCCCTGTGTCACACTCTGGGGGTCTAGAGGTAGGAGTGAGGCTCACCCATCTGGATCGTGCATGATACTTTGCGCGAGCTGGCATATGCAAGAAGGATGGCCTTGAAAGAGATCTCTACGTTCGTCGATTCACAGAGCCTTTAGCAAGATATCTCACAGTGACAAAGAGCCTGAAAAGGTTTTGCACAGAGATCCAAAAGCAGAGCAACCTTGCAAGCAATTTTTTTGCAAAGATATTCTGTGATCTTGTAGGGAATGATGTTGTTTTACATTTTGGCGAAAAGAAACCTTTGCTTTCAAAGGGATATAGGCTGTGAATAAATCCTAGCTGAAAACATATCTGACGAGGAAATCGTGTAGAGGGATACAAAGTGGAATCCCAAGAGGAAGTCAGCAATTGGTTTCACAAAGATCTCTCTTGAAGAAACTCAAAGGAGCAGAGATCCTACCAAGAGACTTTGAGGGACCTTTGCGAGGAAGTGTTGCATAGTTATCTCAACAGATTTCAGCACAACCCTAGAAAGAGCCTCTTTGGAAGCGCCTTTCACAGAGATCTTGACACGGACTGTGAAAAGATCTCGCGAAGGGATTTTGACAACATATTCTGCGAGTCTGTAAAAGTATCAATCATACTTTTCTTCAAAAAAGCAGCTGCTGAAGAGATCGTTTTAAGGCTGCAAACATGGACCTTGGTTTGAAGCACGGTCCACACACAGGGCTCAAGGGAATATTGGTTTTGGTCAGTTCCCTTTAGATGCTTGCAAGGCTATTCTTTGAATACAGCGTTTTTGAAGCCCTGATATGCAGTCGCGGGCGAGGCTAGCTTTAGTCTTCAAACTCATTTTTCGACCTTACCAAGGGCGCAGAGACACAATTCATAAATATCCAAAAACGTATCTCGTTCAAGATATATACAATATTAATATATGCATCATACATCTAGCAAGTTTTGCTGCGCATGTTTCACATAACTTACAAATCTCCAAATAATACATATTTTCTTTACAAGAGATATCAAGATATATAATATATACAAAATATACCTCATACATCTAGCATCATCTAGCAAATTTTGTTGCGCTTGTGTCAACGTCGTTCACCAATGCCTTGGGCGTAGCTTTCTGGTCTAGTGATGACGATTTGCATCTTTTGCAGGCTGGTGTGGGGCTTACAGCTCCCCATGACTGCCACGGTGCAAGCCTAACCAGGATGTATGGGGATGTATGGAACAGCCAGAAGCATGCAGATGGCAAAGCTGAGCTACGAAAACACGTAACTCTGCAGCAAGGGGGTTAGAGGTTCAGATGTGGGGAATCGAGCATCTCGTCTTGTATGCGAAAAGGGGTATTGATGGTATGCGACACAGTGATACCCAACTCCCGGCTGCTAAAATTACAGAAAGGGGTGTTGTGAGGCAAAAGACCTCAACGCAGTCTGCTTTTGGGGCAGAAACGCAAACTAAAGTAGATAATAAAGCGCCCGCTGATAATTGCATTGCTGCAGCAGCGAGTTCCACTTTCAACTGAGCTCGCTTTACCTCACATCATTTGGCTTGTGCGGATTCACCCTTTTTGTTGGTACAGCAGATTAGCATGGGTACTTCATCTTACAAGATTGCGCCCTCCCGCGAAACCTCAGCATCTAATTATGGCATCCGGAAGTTATGAAAAGATTAGTTTGATTTCTACTTCAGAGAGTTTCTTGCGGACGTGGTTTCACAAAGTCCCCCACACACATTTGATCAATTTGGATCATGTTTACAGAGATCCACTCGTCCTGACCCATAATTCTGACTGACTAGTGGGATCATGGACGAAACTAGGCTTATGCGTCAAGCCGTTGCGGAGTTCAAGGAAGATGTCGCAAAGGCGGGCCGCTTCACTGCTCCCCGATCCACATGTGACATCATGTGGTGTGCAAATTCAACCGCTCTCCAGAGTGTCAATCTGTGCCACTTTGATAGCACGTGAGGAATACTTGCCAGAGATGAGGCTTCAAAGCGTACCATAGTGACATCCAGATTTTCTTGTAGGGAGGGCCCAGCACAAAGAAGTGAAAGTCCCTTTTGAAGGAATTACTTTTGTGGATGCTTCAGGGGCCTTGCAAAACATTGTGTGCGAAAGTCTCGGCTTAGTTCTGAGCAGTTTTGACAGAATTGACAGGGGTCTTCCTCGACCTTGTGAAGTCCCATTCATTTTTACGAGAACGACTCTTCCGACATTGATTTTGTCTATGCGGATTTAGGATTGGAATGTAGATCCGAGCTCGTTGATGCGGCTGTTGCATTTACGACAGTATTTTCCAGAGAGAAAACAACACCTATACTCGTAATTGATACCTTGACCCATCCAGATATGTTGCAAGTGCAGTTTGCCATGGCCAGGAGTTTGCCGAATTGAAGGAACATGTTGGGATCTATGACGTCGAAGTTCCTCTTGAGATCCACAAAGTGGACACATTGTAGGAGAGGAATTGGCATTTTCATTCTGGTATGATTTTTCCCACTGGCATGGACCGTATCAAATTGCCAGATGTCAATACCGGAATGTATTTTCTTGTATGATTTAGCGCCCAGCAACTTCGCGAAGGCTGCCCTTGCAAAGCAAGGCTGTCTACGCCGCCTCCTCGAGGCTCTATTTGTGAGTCGGCTAGGTTGGGAAGTCTTTGAATTTTAAGCTGGCGAGGCATTTCAAAAGTTGCTCCGCTTTCCTGTTGCCCCACTTTTCTTGCCAGTCCTGGCAAATGTCGCGATGGAGCGCAGTGTTATGCTTGTGCGAGCTGTTGTTTCTTGGACCTTTTCTTTTTTTGGATTGAGTTGCCGCAAAGACCGAAAGTACCATTTATTCCAAGCCGATTAGGACATAGGAAATCCGTGCAAATCTGTTTTGTGGCAAACATATGGGATACGTTCAGAGGCTTGGCATGGTGGCCATCGTTCAGCAAAGGTTTCCACGTGAAGCTGGCAAAGAGGTCTTGCTTTGGTTTGACCAAAAGGTTCGCCACTAGCTATCTTTGACTTCTCGAAACATACCTGGGCCGCCTGGACATTCCATTGCTATTCAAAAACGTTTCAAGAAATTTGCTCAGTTTGAAAACTGTTGGTTTGTGACAGATCACTTTGGACGAGGCCTTTTCTTCTCTCAAGGCAATTCGTTCAGGTCCGCACCCCTCTATGTCTACAACTCTTTCGGTTTATTTTCTGCAAAGGAAGCGTGGAAAATCTAAGGTTAAGCGTTCAAGAGTTCATGAATAGGACCGATACTCAACCATTGTCTGTCCAAATTGGGAGGAACGAAATAAAGGCTGACAAATTCGTTGTGGGCGCTAAACAGCATACTCTCTTGGCAAGCGGCGTTGATGACTGCTCTGTTGGCCATTTTGACGCCGTGCTCCAATGGTTCCACCTGTGGTGTTTTGCGGGGTCGATTCTCTCGCTAGTAGACATGAAGGCAGAACATATTGCAAGGCTGAGTGCCAAAAAAAATCAAGGCATACCATCGCCCAGCTGAAAACATGCCTTTAGGTCAGAGAGAAAGGCGTCAAGACAGGTTCAAACAGTGGAATGGTTTGAATACTTTGAATATAGCTTTACCCGCAATGGTATAGACCATCGCCTGTGCTTTCCACAGCTGGTGCCCGCGGGCTCTTTACTTCCAATCTCCCATCAAACGAGAGTCCAACCCGAAAACCCTCAACGGAGGTCCCCCATTGTCCCACACTATTTCTAGCATGCGCAGCTTTGAATGCTGCTAGCCATCATTCCAGTCATCTTGCCAAAAGTGAATGGTTGTATCTTGCGCACTGTCTGGATATATTTTGTTTTTCTGAACCTAGCTGTTTGGCCACCAGCCTTGCTGACCTAGACAAAGATGCTGTAGTTTTCCCCATGGCTTGCTCCTGTGGTTGCGGCTCTCAGAGACCACTTCGCAGCCGATTGATTTTGTGAGCGAGTTGGTTTCCAAGCGGCCAGCCACTAGTTTTTCTTCATTGTTTGTGGAAAATAAGAAACTTGGGGGCGATGTTTCAGATTTCAATCGCTATCAGGATTGCACATTTTGAGTTGAATGTGTGTTGAAGCATGTTTGATCCTGTGAAACCTGTTTGAAACGGAATGAAATGGACGTTGTTTGTTCAGGGGCTGATTCAGACTATCCACTCAAAAGTGTTCAACCAATTTGATCCAGGATCTCAAGGAAGCGCGTTTGGCCTGATCAGCTTTAAATAGGATTATTGTCCAGAGTGTGCATGTGAGGATTAGTGTCCAATGTTTTTTGGCTTTACTTTGCTGTTCCGCGTTGGCCAATCCATGTCCATTCAGCGCCTCTCCCAACAGTGTTGACAAGCTGACTAAGAGTCCAGCTATATATTTTGCTTTGACATGTTGAACTAAGCGATAGCAACGTGAATGGCCACGTGTTATGCTGAATTTCCCTTGACATTGAGAACAGGCATTTGGCAAAACAGCAAACCAGAAGCAAGTAGAAATATGCCTTAGTGCACCCAGGTTTATTTCAAATTTGCAAGATCAGAAGCAACATGCGGTCAATTTTTTTGGCAAGGTGCGTCCCCATCTTGGCTTTAAATCGACCCAAACATGCCCGAAGCACCAACTGTATCGCACCAAATTCGATGATGGCTGGGGTGACAGATGATCCTACAAGACACCCCCTTGTGGTGGCAAACTCAGTAGCACATGGCGGAGCATGGCGGGGCTGTGGGGGAAATGTTAGGTTCTTGCGGGCGTTTGAATGCAAATTTGTCAGAGGTTGCGATGCGCGCCCTCTTGAGAGCCCTACCCCCAGGATGTCAGGACAGTATGTTGTGAAAATATCACGCATTTTCAGATTTCATCGTGCTAACGGGGCCTGAAATATGATCGTTAAGGTATACTCTGACAATTCCCAGGAAAAACAAGCCCAGTTGGAGTTCAAAGGCGTTTCTGTGCATGTGGAAGGCGCTCCATGATCAACGTGGTCGTATGGTGAGAAGATCTCTGAAAGATGCAGCAATTGTGGCGTCACTCCGTCGTGTTGTGTAGGAACTTGACGCAACTTGACGTGCACCCCGTATGACCAAAGGAGCTTAGCTGTTTGCCCACCTGAGCACTTGCCAATAGCCATCTCCAAAAAGATAGAAAAGTAAATCATTAGCAAATTCATAGGGATCTATTTTCCACTCCTTTCATCATTTTCTTTTCTTTTTGGAGATGACTGCAACCGCTGTGGCCAATCATTTTGCAGGTTTGGCATTTTGCCGGGGAATCCTTTGGCAATCACGTCGCCAGGCATGAGGCCTCCAGAAATGGGTCGCTAGGCCGCGCAGGGCGCCTTTGCAGGGCACCTTTGGAAATCAACTTTCGCAGGGGATGCAACAGAAACCAACAAGTCATTTAGTGCAAAGTTGCTCAAACATTGTGCACAAGTTAAGGAAACCATGTTCCTTTGTCTTAAGATGCAAAACCACTCTCCATGTATACCATCACAAAATCGAACATACTTCAAATTCTTTTCTTTGTTTACTTGTGTGTTCAGTGACAGCCACAGGTGAACATGATGCTGCCGCAGAAAATCGTCAAGAACTTGAAGACAGACTGGAGGCCCCATTCGCTGGATCCAACAAGACATACAGAGAAAATTGCCACAGGCATCCACCGTATCATATGGAAGTCCCGTCAACCGATTTGTTTCCCCTTCTTGCCGCTGTCAGATACCAATTTCGAAGAGTCTTTTTGGAGGAAGGATTGCTCATTGTTTCCATATGCTATTGCCTTTTGAGCTAACATGCAGATGAGCAGTGATCAGAACTCTGACGATGATAGGGGCTTATACTGCCTGGTTCACTGGGCATTGCTTTAATCCAGTGAATCCGTATCAACAAGCCAGTATATTCCGTATCAAGGGAAGCCCGTCGGATTTCTGGTTCGAACACTGCTTGGTTGTGACAAAACCCGCTGAGGCTGCCGATAGCCATTGTGACGGTGCAGAGTCTGAAATCCAACTTTTATGGGCCATATACTCAGCGCCTCAGTTCGGGTTCAGTTGTAATTGTTTAAAAAACGGATAGTATGACAGCTGAACCATTCCCAACCATTGGTTTTCCCAATGTAAAGATATATTTTGCGGCATTTCCTGGCTGATCTTTGGAGGAAACTCAATGGAGACCCACTTGCATGATGACCAAGGACACCGCCATCTTGTCTCGCGAGTCTCCCGAAGCGCACGGGGTGGACGTGGAGGAATTGGAGGAGATGCACGACTTCTCTAATGTAGGGGTCAAACGTCAGGCACCCATGGACCCCGAAAATTCCCATAGCGCCCCATTTCTCGACTCCGAGAACGACAGGCGGATGGTCAGTCACGTGGCAGGACCTTGTGCTAGCGTATCTTGTGGCGTTCCCCGATTTTTTGGCAGATGCATTGGTTCTGGCCTCGGCTGTTGCAGTGGAAACAGATGGGGGGTCGAGGTGATTTTGTCTTGCTGGTGACCAGGTAATGAACCTCTTCCGCCAGGTGGCTTCTGGTTGTGACATGTCCTTCGGCAGTTCCAGCGGTCTTTCAAAGTTCTGCAGGTGCAGCTTGGTCAGAACATTCTTCATGCAGAAGAGCAGCATCTCAATGCAGCTTGGCGCATGGGTAGTTGGTGAACCTGCTCGCATGTCTGCATGCATTGATCATTGATGGGTGTGGTATTGGGTTCAACCCACAATTGGAATTTTCTTCAAAGTGGAGATCTGTCTACGGCGCCATTTACCGGTGAGATTGATGTGAGAGCCAGGGCATCAAGGGTTTGATCGATATCCACATGTCTATATGTGTATGTATAAAAATGTCTATGATATTTTCTGTCGACCAACAGGTTTTAGCCATTTCGTAACCCCCGAGTTCATATGGAGCTGATTTCCCTAGACAGAGCCAGTTGGTGGTATCAATCAACTATCTGATAGTTTCCTTAATATTTTCCATCCCACCTGTGGTGATGATCTCAACTGAACACTCTTTTTCAGAGGGTTTAGAACGGTTTGAAACCACTGTCTGGTGATGTCCAAATACAACTGTCCGTGAAACACCATGATCAACACTGATCAACCATCATCAGCCACCATCAGCCATCATCAACCACTACCATAATCTCATACATGAGAATTAAATCCCCATCCCGTTCAATACCTGTTCAACTGCTATGCTCCTTTGAAGGTTGGAGCAGTCCTCGAGCGAATGCAGCCACGCCTGGAAAGGCACAAGGCTGGGGTGGATAAAAAACCGCACCGTATGGCCACGTAGTGTATAGTGTATACCTCTACACTGTAATAATAGTGGGAAACTTCTGACAAAACCATGGGACTTTGGGTTTCTCAGCTTCATTTAAAACTGATGGGGGCCGTTGGTGGCTCAAATGCTGCCCGGCAAGAATGGCATACCGGATGGGCGCGTTGGGTGTTGATGGTATAGTGATATCGTTTCCAAATTGTTCTCTCTTCAGAAAGATTGCCACTCTGCCGATGTTTTTTGGGGCCATCATGACTCGTTTGAATCCACCAGCACGCCAAGCGATCCAACTGCGATGCATGAGGCCACTGCGGCGCGTATTGCAGCAGAGTGCTGGAGCCCAGAAGCCGCTATTCACCGTGTAACAGATGTGGTGGGAAATCCCCATTTTCTGAGTGGGATCTTTATGATTTTCGAGTGCGGCATTTTACCATAGTCATGAAGTCTCTAGCAATGCCAAAAGCTAGAGGTTGGCAAGTCACCTTGCAAGAAGTTGCAAGGTGCTGTGCACACCTGCAGACGCGTTCCGAGACATTGGCAGCAAAGCTGTGCCCCGGCACAACGCGAGGCTTTTGCCAAGAAGTTTTTTTTTCTCATTGCAGACGACTACAAATATTTTTTGCCAAGGTTAGTGCACATGGACTTGGATGGTGTGCTTGTCTCAGTTCCCTGCATCGCAAATTGTTTTTAGATTCAACATCGTCAATTGGTCAATCAGTCAACCTGCAGCCATCGCTGCCATCGCAGCCATCGTCATCCAGGATGGTTTTGTCGGAGAAGAGGAGTTCCGGAAGACCATGGTGCATGCCATGGCCCTGGAGGACTGGTCGTTGCACTAGGTACAGATGGCGCAGCTGGGACCCCAAAAATTGTCAGCCGGGAATCTGATTGGCAGGTTGAAAACCTAGCTTTCTCGGTAGGGGTGCAGCCGCCCTTCCTCGCTTGGTTTCCATTGCCATCGGCTTTGAACTGCCTGAGGGAGAGTGGAAATGGCTTGACAGCATGAATTCTGAGATACGCAACTGCCCTTGTCACATGCAGGACATGTGCCAACATGCAATGAACTGCTGTCATATTGTATTGACTTTATACCCAGGTTGCACAAATTTCCATTTTTGTCTCGAGCATCTCTGCCAGACAGCTCCTAAAAGAGGAAAGCTTCGCAGACGATTTCCACCAGGCTGATTGAATTTGCGCACTACCTCCATTTTTCACACCCAACCATGGCGGGAAAGTGCTGGGAATGCATGTTCTAGGCTGTGTGCGATGTGCTGGTGGAAGAAGGACATGTGCAAGTTTCTTGAGGCAGGATGCATGGTCACAGAACGCGGCAAGCGGGATTCTTGGAGTGGGAACTTGCGCGTGCATCATAGGAAGTTTTTTTCGTAACTCTCAGAGTTAAGGCCGAATGTCCATGGTCATTGTCATCAGCCGCAAGGGTAGTAACACCAGTTCCCAGGTGGGCACAGTAGAGAAGAGTAACAGTTCCGGAGCATGTAATTTGGCGGTGAAACCATATATCAGACGCGAAACCCTGTGCTTCTACCGGTATGGTAGCTCCTGGGGTCGCGCAAGTAAGATTTGTGTAGACGCGGTTTCGGGCACAAGACTGTAGCGAGATTTCGATGTGCAGTTTAAAATGTTACAATGTTCAAAAAAATTGAGGCGTTCTCGCAGCGCTTTTGGAAGATCAGGTATACGGGACTGTAGCAAGAGTTCGATTTCACGAAGATATGCTAAGAAACCTATGCGCGCGGAGTAGATTCGATGGTGCAACAGGGTGTGACAAAACGGCGGAAAAGCTTTAGTGATGCTGCGACGCTCCTGTTTTGCAGGATTGTAGCTGGAGGTTTCTAAAAAGCATTGTAGCAGATGCGCACAAGGCACTGCTTGAGCATAGTGCTACTCTTGTACTTGTGCTATTCTTGTGCTATTTGGGATTGCAGCTGGAGGTTGCCACACAAAGCGTAACAGCTGCGCCAAGAGAAGAATTGGGTTGCAGAAGCTACAGAAGAGGTAGCTGAGAGAGGGAGGCAGAGAGCAGAAGCGGATCAGAGAAGAAGCACCTCAGATAAGAGGCTGCTCAGGGAAGAAGTAGCTGAGAGAAGAGGTGCCTCAGCGCAGGGGTGGCCCAGTTGAAGAATGCTCCACAAAGAAGTAGTTCACGCATCCATTCGTTCGTTCATTCCTTCGATTCATTTCTTTTTTCATCCATTGGATCATTCATTCATTCATTCCCTGAACAGCTCATTCATTCATTCACTCATTCATTCATTCATTCATTCATTCACTCATTGATTCATTCCTTCCTTCATTCACCCATGCACTCATTCATGCATGCATTCATTCATTCATTCATGCGTGCATTCACTCATGCATTCACTCATGCATTTATTGATTCATTCATTTTTTGCTGTCAGTGGCCCGCTCATTGGTCAGTTCAGTGATCCAGTCATTGATTCACTCATTCAGTGATTAATTGAGTGGTTCATCTCCTGTCATGGCTTAAGTCTTTGGTTTTCTCATTCATTGACTCATTCATGAGTTCATTGATTTATTCACTGGTTGGTTCAAGGGCTGATTCATGTCCTAATTCTTTCTTTCATTCCTTCGCTCGATAACTCATACATACACTCAGTCAGTCAGTACAGTAATTCATTTTTGTCAATACTGATGTCATTTCAGTGGCATCTCAACAACAGAGTGCTCAAATTCTCAATGATTCTGCATTTCACAGACATTCCTATAGGCCATTGATTTTTTAAAGCCCTTGTTTTTCGAAACTTCCGGCGCTATCTGGTGCGTATATACATATGTAATTATTTTTAGGTATCTATTATACATCCACGTGTGCATGATGCATACGACAACGTTTTCTTATAGCCACAGTCTACACATACATACCCGCAGTATAGTACATATATGCACATGTCCCTTTCCTATTTCAGTATTTGCTAAGAACTGTCAGTATATTCTCCTTACTGGTCTTTGCCAGGCAGACAAAGAGCTGCCCAAAGAGCTGCACAAAAAGAGAAGCCAAAGAGTTGTCTGAGGTAGCGTGCAAAAACTTTACTCAGAACTCTTGAGCTTGAAGGGGCTGCGATATTTGAAGCCACCAATGCAGCCACCAAACGGCATTGTGTTCGTGTTGATGGAAAGTACGGCTGCACCCTTCTTTCCAAGTTGGTACTGGCTCTAATGATTAAGTGAATCGTTTGATTTTGCGCACGTCGATACAAGGCATGATTCATCAGGCCTCCATTTCAATCCGAGCACAAATGGCAGAAACTAAGACACCCCAACTCCGCAAACAATGCTAGCTCCATAGGTTTGATGTAAGGGACGTTAGTTCATGCTTGCGGTTTTCGCCTCTTTGTCATGCGTCCATGCAGTTCCACCAACTTCAGAAACTCGGCCTCCAGTGGTGCTGCAGTTGCAGGGAGACGCGATCCTTGTGACTGGGTACCGAATAGTTGCCGTGAAATCTTAGGATTCCAACCCCCTGCACATCAAAGAGGTCCATGGACGAGGAGCAGTTCCTTTCTCAGTCAAGAACTCTACTGGCTGCCAGATTTGGTGAGGGTTGAAGTTTGAGGCTGTGCCTTCGCCTACACAAGCGTCTACGCATAGGGAGCCCTAGGGCTCACAGTTGCAATGGCTACTCGCAGGCCGTTGCAAACCGGCAATGTAAATTGGAGCCACTAATTCAATTTTCGAGCTGAGTCATCATTCTGGGAGGCAAACAGCTTCTTGCAGCAGCTACATGCGGAGCAAATGGCAAGGCAGCTGCAGTGGAAGCAGCGACTTTGAGAATCTCTGAGAAGCTGTGAAAATCTCTGAAGATCTCGGAGGATCTATGAAATATTCTACGATATGTTTCTGCGTTGTTTTCTGTAGTTTTGGCGCTTTGTTCTTGCAGCTGCGGTGTGTTCTGTTTTCTGGCAGGCGGCACACACCGCTGGCTTACACGGATACATCCATGGCCAGCCAGGCGCTTTCCGAACCTGGCTTTGTGTTCTGTCGAGTGAGGCCCGCATGATGACTTTTAGTGATTCCCCCCCAAGCAGTGTGTCCACACTGCCGGGTTCTTGCGGTACAATAGTAAAGGCCGGTGCTTGATCAGGGTGCTCCATCTGGCCTGCGGCACTTTGCCTCGCATACAGTGCTCTGTCTTGTTCGATGTCCATATGCCTTTCGATTGCGCAGGCTCGCGCAAAGTCTGCGTCCGGACTTTGGGGCGCGGCATTTTTATTGAGAATTTTCGCCTGAAATGGCTTTTCGGAGATGTCCATGTGCATTTCGATTGTGCAGGCTCGCACAAAATGTGGGTAACGGGCTTCTCCGGGTCTTGGGCCTTGGATTTTTGGTGAATATTCCCGCATAAAATTGCTTTCCGGAGATGTCAAAATCCATTTCGAGTGTGCAGGCTCGCACAAACTGCGGGTCTAGCTCTTGTCATGGTCTTGGTCTGCGGCATTTTTGCTGAGAATTCTCGCGTAAAATGCCTCTTCTGACATGTCCAATGTGCATTTCGATTGCGCAGGCTCGCACAAAGTGATCCTGATGAAATTCTCGAAGAGGTCTTGTGGAGTTCTTGGTGAAGCCCTCCCTTGTACAGGTGCTTGTGAAAAGATATTGCGGAGATCATGGTGAACGAGGTCTTGTGGAGATCCTTGTGAAGTCCTCTCTTTTACAGGTCCTTGTGAGAAGATCTTGACAAGATCCTGCTCAAATCCTCCCTAAGAGGTCCTTGCACTGATATCTTGAAGATGCTCTGCATTAGAGGTACTTCTATGGAAGTATTTGTGGGATGCTCATAGGAAGTTCTTTTGAAGGTCTTGTAAAATCCTCTATATAGAAGGTCCTTCTGTTACGAGCTTGTGAACTTCCATGTCCTGGTTTGCGGTTCTGGCGCAAGGACCTACACGTAGAGCTGCCTCTTGTGCCTAACCCAGTCCCTGCTGCTGCAATTGCCAAAGTGCCTAACCTGATCTCTTTCTGCTCCGGAGATATTGTTGCTCGTTTCGGAAGCATTGAATTCCTTCCCCCCACACTGTTTGGGGTCTCTTGCCGGGATCAGCCTGCGTCTGAAACTTTTGTTTCACTTCTTTCCAGCTGCCTCCAAGCACTTGCAAGCATCTTGCCAGGCATTCACCGCGAATGGGAATGCCACTGTCCCCGACTTTGGGGCGATGCACCTTGGATCGGTTGAAGATGTTTTGACATGGGAACAGAGTTTCCATGTGCAAGGAATTTGCAAGTCTGCAATGATTGTGAATGCTGCTAACACGCTCTCTTTGACTTAAGCCAAGTCTGAGGACTCGCTTTGCGTTGAGTGACGTTCCTTTGCTGCATTGTGAGCAGCTGACAAGGGTGTCAGCGACGCAACTGGCATCGTACATCATCGTACGCTTTTAGATGTTTGAGTCGCTGCAAGTACAGAGTGGCTTCTTGGCAGTTAGCAATCTTACGAAACAGCGCTGATTGAGCAACCTGGATGAACCTCAGCCACAAATTATATTTACCACAGCCATCTTGGCATGGGACGATTCTCAGGTTGTACAGTGCTCACACGCAGCGCAGGGCCGCTGTTTGCAATGCACTGGTCGGCTGGTGCAAAATGTCCAGAGCCCAATGGCCCAGCGAACATGGAGATTCCACCCAACCGCTTCCAACGGATATCGCCTGCTTGAGATTGCTGTCGTACCTTCGAAGTTTGCCAGGTGCCTCTTCAACTTTATAGCGACTGGTGTGGAGCTTTCAGGCCGATAATTCTTCCATTTCTCAAGAGGGGCAAGGTCACTACCACCCCACCGTGCCACCAAGGTGAAACTAGCTGACCACCATCCCCCCCATGACAACTAGGGCTAGGCTGGGGTTTATTTAGGGTAGGGTTCTTTTAAGGTTTGCTTAGTAATGCTTTAGGGTTTATTCAGAGTTGGTTTGAAGTGTTTTCACTTGGTTTCGGCCTTTTATTTGCGGTTGGTTTCGGGTTTATTTAAATTGGTTTCAAGCTTATTGGCGGTAGCGGACTGAACGGAGACTGGGTGAAGATGGTGGTGGTGCATGTGCATGTGCATGTGCATGCGCATGCGCATGTGCATGTGCATGTGCATGTGCATGGTGGTGGTGGTGGTGGTGGTGCAGAGGGAGGAGGGTGGTGATTGGACGGCTCTGCAGGCTATTGTGATTGGAAGTGGGAGGCGGTGGCAACCTACTCCCCCAAAAGTGATAGGACAGTTCACGCCTAGTTTGAATCTTTGAAACAGGAGGTCACTTCTTGGCTTTCAGTTTTTGCAGGAACAGCCAAATGCTTGTGCCTTCCACGGCCCTTTGACATATTTTTTGTTGTCTAGCACAACCAGGCGTGGCAAGCTATCACGGCCACCCTAGGGTAAGGGCACGCTACTGAAGCTCTGGGGTTGTACCTCATACATGCCAGAGACAAAAAGTTAGGCTGACTTCCTGGAACAAGCCCCCCCAAGTTGTCAGCCAAGCGCCTGTTACATCTTGCAGCTCACCTGCTTCATCTTCCACAACACCATTGCGACTTCAAGGGACAAATCCAGTGAGGCGCGGGGCGCGATAACTCCACTGAGTTGGGCTGTGGGAAAATGTTGGGCGCTTTGTTATGTGCAGCTTCATGTTTGAGATTGCAATAATCTCATGTTTCTATGACAACCGTGACACCTTTGATCACTTCCGTCTTTGGCTGGCCGCAGGGAGTTGACCTTTCCTTCTTTGGCTGCGTTGATTGCGTGCCTGAGCCCTGAACCTGGAGAGAGGTGTGGAGCCGCTTCAACGAGCCAGTCACGTGCAATCTTGGGAGCATGGCATGGCACAGCTCTAAAGAGCAAGCTCTGGTTTTCCTTCACTCTTGAAATTACCTTTGTGATTCACACCTGAGAGCTCTTCAAAATAGTAGAGAAGCTCAGGGGATTGGTAGAATGCCGAACTAGACGACGGATGGCCCGAGAGCGAAGAGAAGTATAGTGAGATATGTAATTGTGAAAATCGTATAGCATGAAATATAAAGAGAAAAATAGAAGAAGATGTCTCACAGAAAGAAGATGTCACTAAAATAGGCGCAAAGAAAAAGAGATACAGGAGTATGTGAAGACGTGAAGATGTGAAGATGTGAAGATGTGTGATGTGAAGAGATGAAGATGTGAGCATTTGAAGATGTGAGGATGCGATGAGGTGAAGATGTGACTATGTGAAGATGTGAAGAGGTGATGATGTGAAGATGGGAAGATGGACAGAGAGAAACAAGACGTCACAGACGCTTTTGCAATCTTTTACACACAGACCCTTTCCACACAGACGCTTTTACACACAGGCACCTTTACACACGGACACCCTTACACACAGACGCTTTTACACACAGACCCTTTTACGCACAGGCCATTTTACACACAAACGCTTTTACACACAGGCACCTTTACACACAGGCGCTTTTACACACAGAGCCTTTTACATCTTTTACACACAGGCGCTTTTACACACAGACCCTTTTACACACAGACGCTTTTACACACAGACCCTTTTACACACAAACACAGGCGCTTTTACACACAGACCCTTTTACACACAGGCGCTTTTACACACAGACCCTTTTACACA
>BGPT01000661.1:0-32734 GCA_003297045.1 Symbiodinium sp. clade C Y103
TTTGCTCTCCCCAGCCAGGCTCTGGCCTCACCTTCCCAAACGGGCCCAAATCAGAGCCTCCCCCCCCCCCACACCCCCCAGATTAGCTTCGCTTCGCTTATACCTATACTCAGCCCAGGCCTTCGGCTGGCTTTCGTAATATTTTTATTCGTATCCCTTTCGGTCCGCACCCCCCCCTCCCCTATGGGATAGGGTGGGGGGATTAGAAAATAATTACTATTTAATATCTGCATTTATAAATAGAAAAAACAAATATATTAATGGTTTTATGTTAATTAGTTGGTTTATATCTATATATATATATGTTTGTTTCTATGCCCTCCCCCCGTGGGATAAGGTAGGGGGGTTAATATATAAATGGGAAAAAAAAAATATATATACTAAATATGTTTTTTAAATAATTTTCCTAATTAAAAAAAAAATAGTAATTTTATTCCTAAATATATTTCTTAATAATTTTAATTAAATGTAAATTCTAATGGGGAAAATAATATATATTCCTAAATATCCTCAATAATTTTTTTAATTAAATCTAAGATTTAATGGGGATAGGAATATATATTCCTAAATATTATTATTATTTTTTTTAATTAAATATATAATTCAATAAAGGTAAGAATTTATATTTTTAAATATATTTATTAATTTTACTAATTCAATGCAAAATTTATAGGGTGGGAATTTATATTTTTATTGATCTTCGTAATTAAATATAAAATTAAATAGGGGTAGAAATTTATATTCCTAAATAATTTTGTTGATTTTCCTAATTACATATAAAATTTAATAAAGATGGGAAGTTATATTCCTAAACAGCAAGAGCAACAAGAGCCGCAGGAGCAGCAGCAAATCATCTTTCCTCATAGATCATATTCCAATTAATACGACTTTTGGGTACCTGGTACAACTCAGGGCAATAATTCAATATACGTATATATATATATATATATTTATATAATCATATATATATATATATATTGTCATATGTATATGTGTATATATATAATATTCCACAAACATATAGACAATAAATTATCAATAAATTATCCAGTGATTTAATTAGATGTCAAGTCAATATATCATATTATCAATCAAATCTACATCAATCTCGTATAAAGTGCATAGACTTGAGGGTAAGGACTGTTTGATGGCTTTTGGATGCTTTGGGCGCCAAAAAAAAACCAATCAAGATTTGATTAGGGAATTCTGGGAGCCAATTTGTTCTGGGGTAGGAAAAAACATAGCAGTTGAAGCCATGAAGAGATGCAAAAGATCAGAGTGGCCCTCCGGGACTGCAAGGATGTCCTGGGAAGCAGAATGCTTCACCAAGCAAGCTGGCTTTGCAGCCCCCAGGTTCTCTAGGTGGTCTCAACCGAGCGCCTTACATTTTCTTTGGAGTGGAAGACAAAACTCGGCAAGGTTTGAGACATCTTTCACACCAACGCCCGGAAGTTTCGGTTATGCCTGGGAGTTTCTGTAATGCAGCAAGAGCTGCTAGCCTTTCTGATCCTTTCCGTGTTTCAGAGGATTGATGTCGTTGCACTTGGGTCACAGCTGTCTGTTTTCCGGACTCTTCAACGGAGTAGAAAGGGATTGAACGGGCACCTTTTCTTGGGTGCCTCTTTATTTTCTGCAAATCCCACCAATGAACTTGTAAAGCGAACTTGTAAGTTGCTCCTGCTGTTTGCAAGAAACATTGCACGAATAAATACATTGACCAAAATCCAAACGTTTCTCTTCGTCCTGGGCTGTCATCTTACAGAAAGCTATCATCCAGGTTCATAGACTTGTGTTGACATAGCACGACAATTCATTTACTTGAACCTTGATTCATTTTTCCAAATCTATTTGGACTCTTGCCTTTCTTGAGCTTCTAAGCGTGCAAGTACTTCTTCTCCGGAACCAACCCCCCTCCAAGCTGACACCGTTGACAAATCTCATCCCCCCCCCCCCCCGACCCCTCTCTGTTTTCATCGTGTTTCAAAGTGACCTTATGTGACCTTTCTAATCTGTCCATCTCCGTGCCATTCCCTGCCTCCTGGTCTCCCTCCACACATCGAATGCCACCTGTATGGCTGAAAAGGGAACAGGGGAGGTCAAATATGTCAGAGCAACACCTGAGTATCGCCAGCATGGTGCAAGGTGTTGACAGAAAAACCGAAAGCCTCGAGCTTCACGTTCGGCAGAAGCCGCTTAAACTGACCTCGTCACAAACATGCTCATCACCAAGATTCACCAAGCCTACTCATCAAGTCCAATCAATCAAGAGTATCAGGGGTGATTTCCTTCCCTCCTTCCTGACATTTCATACACTTCTGAATCTCACACCCAAACGGTACTTGCACTGATTATACTTCCCCAAAACATATGTTCACTACGCATCAGGTCTCCGGCAGCAGCAAGCCAAGCACGAAATGCAGAGCGTGTGGGTCGCGTATAGTCGGACAGCTCCAGTCACGTCTGGCATCACCTGGGGAAGACATCAATGTCGTGCCACGTTGGTTCAAGAACCAGAGAAAACACAAAGCAAAGAATAGCAAAGCATATTGGGAAGCACATCTCAAGGAAATGCGCTGCTCAGTGACATATGCTGAAACAAGCCAAGCAAATCTCAAGGAAATAATAGCGTCTGAATGAAGGAACGGCGAGTTGGAAACCCGATAGATCCTGCTTCGAATGATTTCCGACTCCCTTCCATCTATTGGTCTTGAAGGCAGCACTTCATTTGGCTGGGCATGTGTCTGGTGCAATAGCCACAATGCGTGCTGGTCTTGCTTCCTGTGATTCCAAGGAAGACTAACACTTTCTTCAGCAGATTGCAAGCAAGTAACATCATCAGCGTACCTCAACCAGCCAAACAGTACCAACATATTACCAACATACCGTTCAAATCTATTCAATGCTTTTAGATGCTTTCAAATGCTTTCGAATGCTTTAGGGTGAGCTGATGTGAGCTACAAGTATGTTTGTGAATCCAATTGCAAGGCTTTTCAGAGCTCCCATCAAATCACTTGTCACGAAAATCTGAGAGCTCAAGTCAGTTAACATAAGCTTTGTCAGATTTTGTCAGTAAGCCTGCGTAAATTGCGTAACGACTTCGTCATACTTTGTCCCAAACCTTGTCCTGAGATGCAAGCTTCGAAGCTTTTTCACCTTCTTCCTTGCTTTGGCTGTTTGAAGCCTGTTCATGGCGATGCCATGCAACCAGAACACTGCCTACACCTCCACAGTCACACAAACCAACAATCTACCTAAGCAAACTACGCATAATATATGCGAGGCCAATGTGATCTGTGCCATTCTATATCCCACTCTCTCTTGAGAGGAAAGCTTCCAGGCTTCTGAATCAAAGCCTCCGCAAATCTCATGATCGACAGCTCCTGAGCCAAAAGGAAGCACCACTTAGCCACTTATCAGGCCAAAAAATCGGCCAACAGTTTCTGCAAACCACGGAACTTTTGCATTCTCAAATCAAGGCTGGCACGCTGACAATCGAAGGATCTCCGACATTCCACAGGCGGGCTGGGCCTGCATGGAAGGTACTTAGAGCACCAACATGTTCTCCTCAACGCCAAGAGGCGAAGAGGAGCCAAGAGGCCAAGGGGCCAACAGGCTGGAGAAAATGGCAAGCAACAGCTTCACTGGAATGCTCTTGGAGAAAATTCCACTGGCAACTAGCCGATGAAAACCGCCAGAATTTCGTCAGGGGCGCCTCATTTGTCCTGAGGGATATTTAGTTACAAGACCTTTAGAAACGAATAGCTCTTCCTTCCGCTGGATTCAATAAACTGTTTGACTAAGATCCAAAAGGTGAATGTGTCGGCCTTTGCTCTGCCTTGTGCGAGTATTGCAAAAGCCTGACAGACTGAGACAAAGGCAAGAGATGGCAAAAGGATGCAAAAAGTGGGACAAAAACAGGGTCCTGAAAACAGGATACTTTGCTGATTCACTTAGATGACAAATTCTGCAGCCTCAGAGAAAATCAATGAAACTCAAATACAAGATAGTACAGGTGAGGACCTGTGAAATCAACAATGACTTCACCTTGTGAGGACCTCAGAGGTATGGCGCATGTCGTCTATCAATTGGCACAATTGGGACACAACAATCCATCGCTATTGCTCCATTGCTCAATGTTATTTCTTGTCCTTTAAGGAGTCAAGAGTCAAGAACCCTTCCGCGCATCTTCCTGCCTTCATGTGAGGTGCAATGCTGCCACTGAAACAGTAGAATTATGCCTTAAACGAAATCTGAAGATGAAACCAGGACATAAACTAGTAATAACTTGCTGAAAACTGAGAATGTAAAATCAACACTGTGAGAACAAACATCCACACAACATGCAAACCTGGTCTGAGTGCCTTACTGATCAACGCAGTGCATCGTGTGAAGTTCCTGGAACTCTTCACCTCTTGCTTCAGAGCACAACAAGGACTCATTTGAAACTTCTACTCAGTGATTCCCTGACAAGTTCGTCTGAAAACTGTCTTGTGACATCTTGCGATGACAGCATAGAGGGATCACACGACCCAGGCAATTTACTACCAGATACTACCAGTGCTTCCCGCCCATTCCCGCCTCAACCTTCGATGTTGGAAGCCTGGCCAAGGCAAAACTCCGCAAAAGTGTTTCAACCCCCAAGTCCATTTGACATAATTCGACTGCAAGAAATGTGTGGAGGAACATGAAAGGAGAATGCCGTCAGAATGCACGAAGCTATGAAACTGCTTGACATTGCTCAGGGCTGGAACGGAAGTATTTGTTCATCTATTCAAAGTGCATTGAGAGCCAAGTTGAACCCTGCTCGCCTTGCCATCTTTGGACTCCCATCCTTCCCCAATTTTCGGCCCAGAATACCTAGCTCTTTCATTGGAAATGAACCAGATCCCCAAGCCTTCAGCCGAAACAGCTAGTTACAGTACCAGTGCTTGATGCAGGCAGCTCTTGTTTCGCTTCCTCCACAAGACCTGACGCTTAGAGGCTGAGGTGCTTCAGCTGCTTCGCAAGACCGCAGGGCATCTTTTCTCGAGAAAGCAATTCCGGGGCTCTGTATTCTGCACAAAAGCACGTCATGAGCGCGCACCACTTCCGAAATACAACAGAGCCAAAGAACCCATTTGGAGCAAATGTCTTGAACATGTAGCCTGTGCAGCCACATCCTGTGGCTACCTGTTCTAGGCTACTCAGGTCAAGTGCTCACCTTGTTCTTGAGTCAGCGAATCATTCACTCTCAAATTGGATGGTTTCGGCTAACTTTCAGGACTCTTGCGCAAGATTTGCCGTGTCGAACTTTGGATATCTTTGGACTGCAAACAGATTGATTTCACTGAATATGTGTGAGCATGAAATGTATTGTAGTGTGATATATCAGAAAATGCTCTTGAACATTCTTGAACGTTGCAAACACATGCTGAGATTCGATGTAAAGTTCGAATTTGGTCGATGAAAACATGATTCAAACATGGTCAGCTGAGGCATGCATTGGGGGTGGCTCCTGTCTGAGAAGGCCACTGCCATCAGCTACAGCTATCTGGCCTGGTGTGATTTGCCAAGATGGCGCTCAAACACAATTTATGCGCAGAAAAACACAGAAGTGGCTCAGAATGATCAAACAGATCCGCACATCAAATCACTGGGTCAGCCGCAAAGCTTATCCTGCTAGTCGCAGAAGGACATTGCCTTCCTTGCTCAAGGTCCCTTGGTGGACACAGGAACACGTCCAAATTTCACAACAGCAAGTGCCCCTGCAGAAGGGTGTGGCAACACTAGTACATCTCTCAATTGTCAATACAGTTTCAAACTGTGGGAGAAACAAAATGTCAAAATTGATTCAAACATTCAAACATCAAGAGAAGCAAAGATCCTGGCGTTTCCCATAGGTTGAGTTGGTGGTGCAGACTTCAGGACCGTAGAGTACCAAACCTGCGAGAAACCATTGTCTCCCTTACGGTCTCCTTACAACTGCAATCTGCCTGGACCCATGCTCTAGCCATTCCGCTTGACCTCCACATACTATCTTGATTCATCCTGTTTCTAAGATTCCAAGTCAGTGCGGCGATGAGTAATGAACCATGATGAACCTCATAGGTTTTCCCCAGCGCAGACTTGTAGACTGGCCTGCATCGCAGTCAAAACACAAATTCAGAATCCACACATTGATCAAATCTAAGGGTTTCTCACGTTTGCCTCAAGTTCATCAACCTCCGAGAACTATGAGAAACCTGGACTTCTGGACCGTTGAAATTCTGAAACTCTAAGGTTGCGGCAAGATCCGTTCAGAGAAGTGGCTGCCCAAAACAATGCCTCCACCAAAGCATAGGACGCTGATGATCATGGCCTCAAAGTCTGGAGTGAAATTTGACGCGAGAACCGCGAGAACAGGATATGATTGATGTCACCAAACATCTAAAGTCATGGAACTCATATTCATCTGAGGCTCATGCGCTGTCCCAGGTCGTTCTTACTGAGGTTGAGGGACCCACGTGCTGAAACAGCTGCAGAAACCGCCCATGAATTAAAGTACCGCCCTGCCCCCCTCCTTTTTTTCACCTTTTTTAAACTACCCCACTGTTCAGTTAAACCCGGAAAAACAGGTGCATTCTGGTGCATTTATGTTTGCTCTAGGTTCTTCTGGCAATTCTCTGTCAGACCTTCAAATGGACTTCTTGTGAGTCGTGAGTGCAGAGAAAAAACAGTATCAGTGGTGCATCTTGAATTTTCCGTTCACTAGGCTCGTCACGCTCATGGCTTGAGTGCAGTGCGCGCAAACACCAAAAGTATTCAGCACAAGTCAAACCACAGGGCTTGGTCCGCATTATTTTGTTGCACATATGGCATATGGCTGTCTTTCGCTGAAAGGTGATGCGGCCTTGTTTTGTACGCTCTTGGTTGCACGACTCAGTGATCTGTGGACAAATGGGCTTTGTGGGATTATCTTCAGGAACACCTTGGTGCTAGCCTGCGATTGCCTGGTAGGTTGATGATGCTAAGAAAAGGGAACCGGTGGTGTTCTCCGGGACATCACCTAAGCATGCCAATTGTTTCCAAATGGTTGGATTTGCCAGCAGGCTCATTCTGCTGGGTAAAGGGCTGCCACTGGAATCGTCCTTCTTGAACTCCTCACTTCAACCCCAAAATGCACGGAGTTCTCACTGTTTGCCCCCCCCTACGCATGAATGGCTCACTAAAAAAAGGGCGGCCAATGGACGAATCCAGTCAACACCTCCCAAGGATCCACATAGACAAAACACTCAAAGAACAGAATAAAAGGGAGGGGACAATGTACTAGGGTTGCAAGATGCCAGCGCTTGTGCATTCCTCGCTTACCAGAAGTCGAGGTCCCAAAGCCATTTCCGAACACTGTGTCAGTTGGATATGTACATGTATAATATCTATCTGTATGTGTGCCTGTATATATGCACATACACATATGCATACACATGTATAATCTTTGTATTTCTTGCTCATGGCTGTTCATTCCTCATGGCTCCATTACCAAAGTGGCTAGTTTGTGGACAAGGTGCAGTAAACTTTCCTCATGGACTGCTGGTATACCTACTTGCAATTCCATATGCCCAGTCTGCCCATTGCATCCTTCGATTGCAAAGATCGTTAAGGTCACACCAAGTATCGGACTTTTTTGGGCCAATGCAAAGCACATTGGCTGTCGCGGGGTCTTCTGGACTGAATGATCGCCTGGTAGTGTTGTGGACTGTTCTTTGGCAACACCTTTCGGCCGGTCAGTTCGATTGTATTCTGAATCTGATTCTATTGCCCGGCGCAAATATCGGAATATAGTAATGAACAGAAACTATCTCATAGTTTGAAACATTGTGAAACCATGAGTACCTTGGCCATGGACTTCCCAACAACATTCAACGGCATCGTCAGCGAAACGCCGAGCGATGATCGGTGCCATGAGGCCATGGCGAGAAAGCCATGTCAAGGACGGGCTAGCGCACTCTCACTGCGACCACATTTATAGAGTAGCAGAGTGGCAGCTTGCCTACACCCCGTCTCGACTAGGCTTCCTAAAGTCTCGTACAAGCGATTCATTCTCCTGCGTCACTTAGAGACGCTTTCCTGAAAAGGAAGCTTTCTACTACCCAGTGACGTCGCTTACAACATCAAGCATTCCAAGAGACACGGGCAGCTGAAGACGAAAACAACAAGCAAACCATATGTTGATATATGATGGTCTTCCCAAAGGTGCTAAACCAGTGTAAGACTGTACTGTTTGGAGTTTCAAGGGTGTCATCCAGTTCGCCCTGTAAGCGAACTGAGATCATTCAAAACATTGCATCTCTGGAGCTTGACACTTGCCGACGCAGTGCATGGCGGGTGACGTTCAATCAGAAACACATTGGTGGAATTACCGTGAATTACCATGAATATCCATGAATTACCCATATGCCATCAACCAGTAAGCTCTGTAAACATACGTTGTCAACATTTGTCTTCTGCACCCTTGCCATCGCCGTTCCGGCAAAGAAAAGAATCCAATTGAAACAATGCACTTCAAACGGGCAGGTTTTCAAACGCCTTGCCAAGTGAAAATGTCGATGGCACATGAAATCCCTGAGCCATCCCATCAGCATTCATCAGCTACACCACAAATAAGAGCAACAAATTCCTAGGGGTTGCAAACAGTTGCAGACCTTTTGCCGTTATTTGTTGCGATGCAAGTGCATTGCAAAATATTGTAAGTGTGACAGCCCGGGCGCACGTGCATGTGCCAGATCCGACATGGCCAAAGAGACGGCTACCAGTTGTCTGAGCACCATGGAGGAAGGGCCCAAGTGCCCTGAGAATCATCGCACAATGTCCAAGAAAAAGAAATAAGATAAACAAGATTCTGAATGATTTGAAGGTTTCTGAAACTGCTTTTGACTGTGATGCCAGCTTCCCTCCAAGCGCAAACAGTGGGACTGTTGCTAGTACTGAAGCGCACAGCTGCCCCATCCAGGACATTTGACCACTGTACGCAAGCTGGCACATGCCAACGGTCCGCTGGACCAGACTGAAGCCAAGAGCTGCAAAGCAGCTACAAAGCTCAGCCCAAAATTTAACCATTTCAGTATATTGCAGCAAATAAGGTCCGGTTGGAATCCGTTTACTGAGCAATTCAAACTTCTGGGCTCACGAGATGGCTGTGACTTTTGCACTGTCAATCTGCCACGGAGCATTTTCATAGCTGCCTGCACTGCAGAAGGGTAGTAGACATTCGTTGACATTGGTTGACACGCGAAATTAACATGCATGACATAGTTGACATAGAATGGCTGAAGCTATTTTAGAATGCCACACCATGAACGCTCTGCAGTCAGTCTCATTGGGCCTGCCAAAGTGGCCTGGCATCTTCGCCTCGCTTTATGATCTTTAGAACTCCGTTTGCGAAAGGCGCTTGAAAGGATTTGAAAGGCACATGTTGAAAGGCTTAGCATATGCTAAATTTGATGCCATGAAAAAATGTATGATCAACATATATAAAACCATCTAAATGCCAACCAAGTTCGCCTTACATCAAGGTCTCGAAGGACGGGTTGGAGGGCAGCCCACCCATGCCACCCATGCTGTCCAGTCTGCCAGCAGCCTTGGCATCTTGTGGGAGGATCTTCGGTTCACTCCACTCCATTTCCGAGGTTTCATTTCAATCCCTTGCGCCGTCATAGAGTCATAACTGCAAAGAGTCACACTCTATATAACTTCATAGATTCATAATGATTCATACCACTTTCAGTCAAGGATTGGGTAGTCTGAAGTCTTTGTGGGTCTTTAAGGCCGCAGCAGTGTGAACCGTCCTGAGCCTTGGTGGTTGATCATCATCGGAAGGAAGCTCCAGGAAAGTGTTCTTGACAATGGCCTTGGTGATGCACAGTCTATGCCAATCAGGTGCAGCAAGCATGATAGCAATTTGAATCCAAGGGTGTCCAACTGGATGTTGTCTGTTTAGCATTGGCTTGCATCTTCTTTCATAATTGATCAATGCTGCAATAGTCTGCAATGCTTCTTCACGGCTTCATGGAAGTCCCTCGAGCCCATGGATGCCACAATATGCCACATGTGCAAAGAGTTCCTGAGCTCTGGACCCCAAAGTTCTGATTCAGCTTCGTGTTCGGAGAGATGGCAACCATGTCGGGCCCGAGCTCCTCAGCATCAAGGAGCGATGCAATGCATAGACTGGAGAAGAAAGTTTCTCTTGCAAAACCAACCCAACCGAAAAAACCGAAAACAGGGTTGGGCACAGCTCCGATCGATGGTGGTTAATTTCATTGTTGCCTGCAAATGCGTGGTTTGCTTGATGCCTACCTGCAGCATCCTGCCCATGGCATCCCGTGGCAGTGAAGTGTACGAAGCCTACTGGGTCCCTCCCTCTCTCTCTCTCTCTGTCTCCGGTGGCAACCTGGCACGAAGTCACATGCGCTACGCAGGTGCAAGCAATAACCTGTCCTTCTCGTTTGACGGCCCCTCTTCGATCTCGTCCTCGTCCTGAAATGTTTTCAATTGTGCCAATTACAGCACCTTGAACCATGGCCCACCCGGAAGCAAACAGCCAGACTCAGCCAGCCCTTGCCTCTTCATGAACTGCGGAGAAGGGCGATGAGCCGCCTCAGCCGTCAAATTCTCAGGGCACTGTGGTCTTTGCCAGGCACTCTCTCTCTCTCTCTCGGTGTGAGCCCGCAGCTGTCTGAAGACCTTCTTCTGCCAGGTTGTAAGGGCGTGTCCTGCGACCGTGAACTACTCACGGGCCCATGATCAGAAGAATAAAGAAGAATGATCATTTACAATAACATATATTGTGGTTACAAACTGATACAAATATATACAAACATGGGAAAAATTCTCTCTCCCTCTCTTCTTTCTGCTTTTTTCTTTTCTTCTTTGCGGTCCTGGAGGCGCTTCTCTGTGGACGGTGTGTCAGTTGATGTCACGGATGTCTCCGAGCACTCACTGATCTGCCGCCCCATCCTTAGCACAAGAGCACTCACTATACTGCTTTTCATCATGTCTTCTACAAGCGAGGCCTATGGCGAGGGCAAACTTGATGGTCGACAGAGGGTTCCAAACTTGATTTTCATGAGCTGGGATAAGGCGCACTTGCTCCTATTCCAAACTTGAGGTTGAGATTACGATGATTCTGTACCACTGGCCTAATGCTGGGCATACGGACGCCCGGCAATCTGTCTCCATGCTACGTCCTATTGTTTGCACAATTCTGTGGTAAAGTCCTATCATGCTTGCAAGATCATGCAAGATCTTGAGATCGTGCAAACATTTGCATCGTTTGTGCAGCCAGGCCACCCAGTGAGTCGCTTGTCCTCCGGAACACGATGAAGTCCACGTGTCTCACGCGTCTCCTGGACATTTGGAACTGTGCCCCAGTGCATTATCGTCCCAACAAAAGCGCATGGAAACAGGATTGAATGGTTTTCATTCCGACGAAGCATGCTTCATCCGCAGTACGGGTGCAAACCTTGGTTGCGGAAATCATCTGTGGTGCTGTTGGTGGTTGCGAAGCCATCTGCTGTATGATCTGCCGGAAGTTTTCATGCAAGCCAATCGCCAGCGGTGATTGCTCTACCTCAGTTTTTTGGAAATGCAATGAAATGAATATGGAATGCACAGTGGGCCGAAGATTCTGTGGTTTCGTCATGTTCATATCTTTCTGTTTTCTGTGTGTACTGTGGCATCAAAGCCCCAAAAATGTCACACAGGGGGGGGGCCAACCGCAAGAGTTCACCCTTGTTCCTCTATGTTTCGCTTCCATTCCTTTCCCTTTTCAGCAAACACGTGGGGAATTTGTGAGAATGTATGAGAATCATGATGAATGATGAATCATGTGCAGGTATCACTTCGTATCTCTTCATGCGGTTGCTTTCATTCCATGTCACCTTCTCAAGTGGTCCTAGCTCCAGCACTGGATCATCGAGCAAGTCCTGGCAGGAAAGGAAGGCAGTTTTGGATCTTGGCATCTCAACGACAACTCCCCGCCTCTTCCATTTCGTTCAATCCGCCACTCCAAGTGTTGATGCGTGGATAGGATGTTGCTGGTGCTGGGTCTGCATCGACCTTGTCTATGTGTGGAATGTGAAAGTGGCACATGAGGTGATTCTTGGTAGCTACTGTAGGCTTGAATTCTAGGATTCACATCCCTACTCAGGCTGTTTAATTGCACACTTTGGGGGGTCAAAATGTGCCCGTGCAGAGAGAAACCGAACCAAGACACAATATAAACATGCATGCTTGACGTCCCCCTTTTGGGCGCAGTTCCCGTAGTTTCATGCTGCAATTCGGGTAGGTTGGGTGAAATTCAGAAAATGTAGGGTCAATGTGGTTAGGACGGTGGGGATGGATTCACCATTCAACCAACGTCCTCGACACAACACTGCCAGAGTCATTCAACACAGCTTGCCTTAACAGGTTCACAAGGTGTACAAAAATACGCAACTCTTTGGATCTTTGGTTGGAGGGAGAGCACTACTTAAACCTGAAAGCAAATGCCCCACTTCTGCGGACTAAAATTGCTCAAAGGAGACGACAGGCACCGTCTCATTGGGTGAGTGGGCTGCAGCACAAAAGACTTTCCCATGCCTGCCCGTCGCAAAAGTCAAAGGCACCACAACGTGCGGACTTGCAACCTCTGGTCCCTGCAAGCTTTGTTCTGCCTCAGCTAGGGAGGTGTGCGGGTTGACATTTGGATAAAGGCCTTCGAAGTACGAATAGCATGGAGTAGCTATGATGCATCTCATCACATGTAGATGTAAGTAGATGTAAGTAGATGTAAGTAGATGTAAGTAGATGTAAATAGATGTAAGTAATTAGATGTAAATAGATGTAAGTAGATGTAAGTAGATGTAAGATGTAAGTAGATGTAAGTAGACAATAGATGACAATAGTCATTGAATAGTATGTCAGTATGTCTCTTCAAGCCAATTACTTCACCATTTTTCACCCAGGTTCACCAGCAAATCCAGGGCCCGGGCATCGAGGTCCGGCATTGGAGCCTTTTGCTCTTGACGATGCTTCGACCTGAGATGGAGACAATTTGAAAAAGACCCGCATGAGAACTCGTGAGCACGAACTTTGAATATCTTGGAAGAATCTTGGAAGAATCTTGGAAGAATCTTGGAAGATTGGATGGCAACTTTGCCAGCTGTTTGTCAACTGCGGTCCGTGCCCCACTGTTGCTGTCTCTGCTTCCTCAATCGTGTCGGCGGGTGTGAGCATTGAAACAATCTTGCGCACATCACTCTCCTCACTCCCATCTTGCTCCGGGTGCAAGGTGCATGCAAGCAGCCTGCGTTGTTGGCTGAGTCGCAAGTTGCCTGATAGGATCTCATGGATACTCAGCGGATACTCAGGACTCGGGATGATTCGGTACTAGGTGCACATGCACTGAAGAAACCAAGTCACGTTCGAAGCTGCTTTTGAATCTCTTGCTGGTGCTGCAGCTGCATCTGCAGCTGCTGCTGGACTTGGGCAGCTAGTGTCTGCCTTGAAGGGGAAACAACAACAGCAACAGTTCATGTCATGGCTACACTTTCTACATTTGTCCTCCCAAAGTGAAGCAAACTGATGTATGCACCAAATTCTGAAAGAGATTCTGCACATAGCAGCGCGCAAAGAAGCATGCACATCTTCGCTGCTGAAGCAACATGACATACTGTATAATAATCAATCGCATTTAATTGCGGTCATGCTGCTGATCTGCAGTGTGCGTTTTTGGCAGCTCGCTAGCCAAAGACAAAACCTGTGGAGGAAAGTTGTGGGTGAAACAATGCCAAGGCAAGCGTGTCAACTGCATCATCTGCAAAGTCTACTGCGATTGCCTTCACTTTGTGAGCACCGGCAACACAGCCCAGTGGATTTGATCGCCCATTCTCAACATGTTCTTTCTCTGCCACAGAGAAGAAGGCTCCACTATTCTGCGAGTGCTACCAAATGCTGAAGGGTTGCCCTGGTCAAAACACCTATCTTATCTTATATGATATATCATGATATATCTGCCAAGCTTTGAAAGAAACGGACATGCAGTCTTTGCATGTTTCTGCAGGGATTGCGATTCAATATTACCAAACTGCTCACCCTCTCATTGCTGCAACAGTTTCCCAATAAACTCGCAGGTGTAATCAGAGTAATCAACAGCGTCCTGCCTTTCCTGCGCTGTGATTGTCAACACGCTTGCCTCACAGCTTGTGCTTGCTTCCCGAAACTCTTGGATGGTGAAGGATGCATGCTCACAAGCTAATGCTGTCAACATGTTTGCCGCCTAGTTCTTGCTTATGGCCCGCCGCGGCCTTCTCCTGCTTCCAAAAATACATGGGGAAACAAGGACACAAAGATAAGATAAGGGAAGTCGCGGATTCTAGATTTTGCGGCGTGCCCTATGCTTGGCAACTCTAGACCCAATGTCATGTTGTGTCAACTCAGGGTGCGTTGTCTGCCGCCCGTGGACATGGAGTCCTTTTTGTGTTTGCCGTCCTTCTTTGGTGCAGCTTTGGCCTCAACTGGCTTCACTCCAACATCTTTCATAAATTGTTCAAACATTGTCCCATGGTGTAATATGTTCAACATTGGTCTCGGGGCATCCTGGGTTTCCGGCAGCTGCATGAGAGGGCTCTTGCCTGTCAGGAAATTGTGAAAAGACCTAGCACAAAGGAAACATTCCTCGAACTTAGAAGATTTCGTACCCCTTCCACTTATTAATTACTTAGCTTGAGCATGCAATGCTTTCCTTTGTAGCGCTGCTTCTAGCAAGACTGTATAGGCTGGCCAGCCCAAGCATCCAACTCAGAAAGGTTTCCGTTTCTTGCCACTCATAGTGGCACTATGTGGCACTCCTACTGGCACTGCCCCTACCAGCACCATTGCTGCAATTATACAGTCAGGACTGTTTCGGACTGCATATTCTTTATTTTTCTCTCAGCTACGTTCATCCAACGACAATAGCTGCTGGTTGGAGCCCAGCACCCAAGAGTCTTGGGCACCTCTTCGAGGGCAACTGCGCCAACCCCGGAGATGTTGCTTGTCCGACTGCCTAGTGAAGAACCGAGGGCATCCGAGGGCTGTGAAGATACGGAGCGGGTCCCGCGAATTTGAGGCACCAACCCATGGCATTGTGGCTGGTGTCTGTGCAGTGACTACATTTGACCTGCAAAACCACACCACTAGGGCAAATTTGCCAAGCCAACTGCCACGGTTGCCACATAAATGCCCGATTGATGCCAAGTCTGAGAGAGAGGCAGATTAATCAAAAAGCCCGCCTGAGCCAGCAGCACAAAATGCAAGTGGAGTCTGATAATGCAATTACTGCGACAATCTGCGACATGCGTTTCAATCCCTTTCTCTGCGCAGAATCAACTTTAGCAACTGGGATTCAAACATCCAGGGCAGCTGGACTCAAGATCGCACCACCCTGTCAACTGCATTCTGCCCCGCAGGACTTTTGCGGAGGACTTTTACAACATGTTCATGCTGAAAGACATCAGCATGACTCACATGCTGTCGGGCTGCTATAGGCAAATTTGGGAAGAGCTGAGCCGCTACTTCCGGCCTCCGACACACGGGCAATCACTGCGGTTGCAAATCAGGAATGGGGCAAGCATGGTCTGTTGTTCATCTCTGGCCATTGCAAGAAGCACGGGTTCTGCTTCCATGCCTACCTTTGACTGCTTGTGCTGAATGCATGTTCTGTATTATACTGCTTTAAGTGAGCGGTAGACTTCCCGCTTTGGGCAGTGAAACCTCTAAGCATGCACATATCATCTTGAATCTTGATGAATGATATTTTGATGTTCCGAGGCAAGCCATGACACAAGTTGCCTTGCTCTTGGCATCCTCTTGGCGCACAGGCCCAAACCAGTTTGCACATTGGCTTCTAGAATCATCTAGAGTAGCTTCACTGAACATATCCTGTCCGAAAGATGGAGTTTGTCACGCTTGGGGTCCCTGACGGCAGCGCTGTCGGCACAGCTTGCAGCGCAATGCCCGGCATTGTCGCTCTGGAAGACTCCTCGCAACAGGGCCAGAGGTTGTCGCCACTTCTTGTCTTTTTGCAGCTGTTTGATGGGGGAATCCTCTAAAACTGCGACCTCCTGCCCTGCAAACACTTCTGGAATTAGCTCCTGACTTGCCTTTTGCGATTGAGTAGGTCCAGTTGCTTGCCTCATAGCACAAGCAGGCGTCGTGTCCACCCATCACAGCTGCAAGGATCAACTCATGTTTACAATCTGGGGCACATGCCGAGAACCCTTATGGCATTATTTGGTTTTGTTCTGCACTAAAATGGCACAGTAGATGCTTTATGGTGCTGGTGCTTTGTTAACCTAGCACTTCTGACCTATGCGACGTCAAGGCCTTCTTGGAATTGCTGGCTCTTCGATAATATATAGGCTACTTCTTACACAGTGCCTCATAAATCTTCATGATCTTCACATTCCATCTTTCCATATCTTTCCAACATCCATTCCAATGGCGTCACATCTTTGACACTTTTACTTGTCCCTATCACAAGAAGTAACAAATCATGCAAACGATTCAAACGAGGCGCTCCAACAGTGTCAGCTGTTGTCGCAGCTGCTGCTGGAGCTGCTCGTTGCTCTTTTGCCGCTGCGCATCGTTGCCTAGCGCATGTTGCGACAGATGGTCTTTTCATGGGCTTTGAAACACCAGTTCTTGGCTTGGAACGTGTGAGCGAAGAAGATTCGATGCACACATAGAAACAAAAGAACACGGGATCTCTGCACCGTTGATGCAACCCTTATTGACCTCCTGTGCTGCGAAACACAGACATCAACAGTTCAAAATCCATTATTCATGACTTGAAACTTGCTGCCTGCCCCAAAACAAGTCTTTCTGCCAAGCACACTTTCCGGGAAAAGTATGATACTTCTGGACACTGTGGAGTTTGCCGGGCGATACTGTTTATGCAGAACGGCTTTCATCGATTTTGCTTGGCAACCCCACTTTCAGCAGCTGCTTTTGCAGCTGCCTTTGCTGCATCTGCCAAGCGAACAGCCTGACACACTGTGCACATCAACATGGGTTCATAGGGCTTCCAACGTAAGATGTGCAAATGCAGCAGGCTATGTGTAGCTATCATCACATGGCTACTCCCTGCTCTTCTCATGCACCTCCGTCTCACGTAGTTGATCCAAAAGTGGCGAAGGCTTAGCGCAACAGTCGTCTACCCACAGTACTCAAATAACTTCTGCCATTTGCTGGACTGCTACATACAGCATCTGGACAATGTCATCCCTCTGCGTCCCTTGTGCGCTTCCCCCAATGTAAACGCAGCATTTAGGAAGTCATCCCTTAGTCGTCCCTTTGATATTCCGCCCAATGTGAACGCAACATTTACTGAAGCGTTTNGTAAACGCAGCATTTAGGAAGTCATCCCTTAGTCGTCCCTTTGATATTCCGCCCAATGTGAACGCAACATTTACTGAAGCGTTTCTAGCACCAACTTTAAGCAATATTCCTGGACAATGTTGCACTTAGTTTGCGTTCTACTGGTCGAACACGTTTGCATGTCAGGAAATGGAGATGTAATTCCCAATGTCAACGCAGGGCATTCCCATCAGCGATCCTGGAACGTCGGAAACATAGAATCTTGGAATCCTGCGACCTTAGAACCTTGGCATTCTTGAAACCTTGGAACCCTCGAACCTTGTAATACTGGAACGATGGAACACTGCTTTGGAACCCTGGAAACCTTGGAATGGAACCCTGCAACCTTGGCTCTTGGCAAGTCTGGAACAATGCAACCTTGAAGCCTTGCCCCGTGACACTGCAACCTTGGAACCCTGGAATCTACTTTGGATTTGTTGGACACCTCTTGTACACTTTCTTGGGAGCTGGCACAAATCTCTTGGATTGATTGTGTTTGGTGCGTCTTAGACGAGGTTTGGGTTGGGCATTTCAGACGAGATCCAGACGAGATCAGAAAAGTCCTTTGTCCAGACATTGCTTAACCGCTTGTTGGAGAACTACGCGCCACACAGCAAAGCAAAGCAACATTGATGTAGCCACGGCAATGCGATGACTGTTCCTTGCACTGACTGTTCTTTAAGGCAGATCTTACTTGCACTGACTGTTCCTTGCGGTGACTCTTGATTTCAATGCTCTCAAAACTCTTTAACATGGGAGTATAGGCTTCCAAACTCCTTTTGACAAATGGCTTGAATTTTTTCTGTCTCCCAACTAAACGCAATACGCAAAACATCTAGATAACTTTCTGATATCCTCAGTTCCGCAAGTGAACGCTGCATTTATAGCAAATTCAGTCAAAAAACATGGATGCTTGAAAATCCTGCATTCACCTTGCGGGAAAAGAAAAAGAGACGACTTTCCATATTTGCTTTCCCCCAACTAATTTCTTCAATTTAGGAAAAAAAGAGANCATTCACCTTGCGGGAAAAGAAAAAGAGACGACTTTCCATATTTGCTTTCCCCCAACTAATTTCTTCAATTTAGGAAAAAAAGAGACGACTTTGTCCTTTGCGTGTACAGCCTAAACGATTTGAATCGACATACAGGGACAGTTTGTGACAACTTCAGCTCTTGGATCTTCACCAAGCCCGGAATCTCTTTCAATTCCGACCGGTTGTGAGCATATCGGCAATCAGGGTCATCGCNTGGATCTTCACCAAGCCCGGAATCTCTTTCAATTCCGACCGGTTGTGAGCATATCGGCAATCAGGGTCATCGCAAGAGCCTGCACAAGGCACAGGGAGCAATGGCACACTGCAGCCACAACAGCGCCTCAGAGTTTTAAGACACAAGGCCAAAGAAAGCTTGAAACCATTCACAGTGCCATGACAGGACATCGGAGCAGACCATAGCCAGCTGCCTGTACTTATCAGCATCTTGCCTCAACAGCTGCAAGTGTATGATTGGTCATTCACGTGGCGTCTGAATGAACCATGCTACAGCTTCTGCAGCTCCTTTTCAATACCTGTCGCATATCCTACGAACCACCGGGTCTCAAAGTACTCTGAGCGCCCTAATCTTTTTGGAGAATGGATTAAGACGAGATGCAAAGCTTCGTGCACGCCAAGTCTGGAAGCTCTTGCAGCTCTTCTTTTTGATGGGCAAATTTGCAAGCAGCCTACATCAAGACAAATGTAATGGAAAAAGGCCCGCGATGAAAAAATGTCACTGTGCAGGATCATGGTTGCAGTTGTGCAACTCCAAAATGTACCAAGATCCAAACGCCCTTGGTGCAGGCTCCGAGTATGTGGAATTTGCACATCCTTGGTGGCAGCAAAGGATCTTTCCCCCGAGGAAAACCCACAACTTTCCTGAATCAAGGGAAAATGTCCATGAGCTTTCAAGCTGAAAGATGCTGAGAGTCTTTGTTTTCGAGAAGATCACAGTTCGCTGGGCTCGCTCCTGCGCCTGCCAAAGAAACGCAGTCCGATGTCAATTCACACACTTTAGAACACGCAGAAGGGGGCTGCGACAGTACACCCATATCCGGATAACCATGCCGCATTCGTTTGAACGCGACATGCAGTCAAACTCTGCCGTTCATGATGCCGTACTTGCAATTTGCAAGTGACCACATATATAGCTGCATGTGCTGCATATGTACAGCATTTGTCAGCAGTCTTGGATGATTCATGCAACCTGGCACCGTCGACTAGGGGGGCGTACCATTGTTGTCCAACGGTGCGCAAGAACATGTTTTAGCCCTTGATACATTAAAATTATGACCATCAAAATACAATGCAATAATATGCAATATACGTTCTGTTTTGAGATGTCCCCAGAAAATTACTTTACTTCCAGTGATCCCCACCCTGACACACTATTCTGGCATAGCTTCTGACATATCATCTGGAAGTATATATGGCATTTATCTTCTGACAGTCTATCTGGCATTCTTTCTGGCATATGCTCTGACATTCTATCTGACATTCTTTCCGGCATAGAACCTGACATTACATCTGACATTCTATCTGGCATCTATTCTGACATACTTTCTGGATCTTTCTGGCGTGTATTCTGACATTCTTTCTGCATTCTATCTGGCATTTATTGTGACATGCTGTCTGGCATCTATTCAGGCATTCTATCTGGAATCTATTCTGGCATTCCATCTGACATTGATTCTGGCATTCTGTCTGGCATTCTATGTGGCATTCTCTCTGGTATGTGTCCGGGTCCAGACGTCCTCACAGCATCCGGAGCTCGCGCTGTGGAGTTCGGGTGTAGGCGCCCAGCAACTGCTTCTCGAGCGGGCAAAGGTTACATTTAGAAATGTTGAAATGCATGTCTTTTGCAAGGAACCTCCACCATCATTTTTGCACAGCTGAAACGCGCACGGTCTCAGGACCTTGACGCACCCATCTTGTGAGGAAATCAAGCTTTCCTCTCATCGAATAATGCACTAATCCCCAAAGAAACCATACTTTCGAATGCGCGCGCGCGCGAGCGAAGCAAACGACAGTTTTCACAAAGCTGTGCAATGTGAAAGGTGTACCAACTCCGTTTTTTGGCCACGGGCAATCGGTCAAAACTTAAAGCTTTCAAAACAACATGTTCTACATCTTCAACATGATTACAGCACAATGCAGCAATCCCCAGAACACATTGCTTCGAATATAAAAGTGACCCTGCCTGTGTCTTGTGGAAAAATTAAAGAAACATTAAACAACCTGCTTTGGAAAGTGTAGCATCTTGTATGTACGTCTGCCAGGCTGGCTGTCTGGGCGTCTGTCTGTATGTATGCACTTATTTGTCTGCGCCCTCCATGCGGACAATTCTGCGACGCCACATGCCCACGTATGCAAACACATATCAATTATATACTATATAATATATCATTAGTATACGTCAATTAATACGGCAAGCATCACTGGCGGAGTCGCGGCTTTGTTCCCTTGGCAATGTGCAATCCCCTTTGAAACCAAACCTGTGAACAAATCTGGCCTCTACGGAAGTCTCGTCGACTTCTTTTCGTCGCCTTCTTCCGTGACCACGAGGCATCAGTGCGCTGCTGTACGTCCTTAGTGCGTTGAATGCATGAACAAACCAGAAAGCCAACAGCCAAATGGTCCAAATATGTCCATGTCCAAATCGACAAAAACAAATTCTTAGCGCGGAACAGCACTTGATTCTTTCTGAAGTTTGCTAGCTATTAAGCTGCCAGCTGTACGAGCCAAAAGACTGCAGAAAGTTGGCGGATGTCGGCGGGCAATCACAGACACCAGAACTCATGACATGTCTCACCTCGAAATACTTTCCCAAAACAATCGTGCGTTTGTTCACGAAGTTAGCACTTTGGACAGGAAGAGACAAAGTGGAAAAAGAGACGCATGGCGTGCAAACCATAAGAGAACAATTCAAATGCAGCAAAACCTCCAACATGTTTGTTTAACGGTCAGGTCTTACTGTAAATTGCGCTACATGCAGCCAATTCAAACACAAAGAAAGGCAGCGCTGATGCTGAGGGCAAGGGTTTGGCGGTCTCCGGTTTCAAAAACATCAAAGGACCAATTGACCTCACAGTGACAACTGCATTGCAGCTGACGAATGAGTCAATTGAGATTGCGAGTTTCGTAGCCGTTCAAGGCAAATGCGGTGGCTTGGTTGCAGCATGCCGGAGCAGCCTTCTTGTGCCTTTAAGGCTCTGTCAATATGTGTCAGCATGTGCGACTTCAGGGTTTCTTTCTGAAGTACGCGGCCTAATTGGTATATCGGTTCTGGATTTCAGGAGTATGGTGAGACGTGGTGAGATTCCGCTAGCAAGCGCACCTATTCAAAACAATACACAATATCTGGAGGCGGAAACGGCCGGAGGATGAACAACATTGGCAGCCGTGTAATTTTGTTGCCTTTCTGTATGTACATTAGCAGTTGCCTTTGGTTTATCCGGTGCCAGTCGTCACCGTCGTCACCCTTCCTAAAACGCCCACCCGAGTCCACGCACTTCTGCGGTACCAATTTAGATCTAGTGAGGTGCTGTTGGTGGATCGGCATCTGCACCTGCACCGGTCAAAGCCATTGCAACCTCGTGGTTGTTGGCGTTTCAACTCGTTACACGGGTGAGCACATAGCAGCACCGGCCTGTTGAAATCCATACCCATCCATACCCATTCCTATGTGCAGGGGTCAGGATTCAGTCTCAATCTCAGGTAGCTCGACATTTGTGTCACTAGAATGAAAAATGCAAATAGCATTTCATTTGACTCAAAACATGCTGTTGATCGAAACGATGCAAAGAACCATCTTCACCAAAATAGTGATTGTATGAAGTGTGTTAGTAACTGCTAGTATACTAATGACCTCGTATGACCTTATATGACCTTACATGACCGGCTTCTTCATCCTTTTTCACCTTCTTTCTATGCTCCCAAGCTGATGCCAGGGTTCTTGACATGTCCCCATGGTGCTGCAGAAAGTCAGACCTTTTCGCAAATGGCGAGGTGAAACGACGTCCCGGCTCACCGCTGCGGGACAATGACCCATAAAATGGCTAGGAGTCTACGTGTGTCTACGTTCATGGCAGTGGACTTCGCCTTTGCCCATATCATTGGATGCCAGCAATGTTACAAAGGCCAAATGGAATCCAAATGGTGAAAGCTCACATGACCCTGGGATTCGTTCCAAAATTGTATAACATGACAGTCAAGCGTCAAGATCTTCAGGACAAGTACAGAAACAAAATCCAAGACTTGAGAGCATTGCTGCTTGACTGTTGCAATAAGTAGTTCTGAAAGCATCATCTAATCTATCCTTCGCCAAACACTCGCAGCTTCCAACCCCAGAGAAACACCTTGGATCAGCTTGGAACAGGTCCATTCTGATCATGCAACGCAATGACACTTCATCAAGAAACTGCCAGCCCGGGAAGAAGCCTTGGGAGATTGCTTCGGAGATTTGGACCTTAAGTCTGCAGGTACGTCTTGGATAAATGACTTTCTGTGGGCATGACATGTCTGAGACTCTCTGACTGAAGAGGAAGAACACCGATCTGGCATTCGACCGCCCCAAATCCGAGGAACACGCAATGAAGCACAAAGCACCACATCCGTCAGCAGTCGACAACCTGACATCCTCTGAACTTCCAACCCTTTGGCTTTGTCTTTGGGCTTCATCTCCTGGGGTCAGAGATGCTGGTGATACGGGGAGACGGGGGTGGCGAGGAGTTGTGTTCCATGGCCATGGTCATACCCTCATCCACCAAGCATCTTGGATAGACCCGTCTTCCCAAACATGCTGGAGAAACATAGAAACATGTAGGTTGTACATAAGAACTAAGTGATCAATGGCCCACATGAATGACAAACATGAGTGACAAACATGAGTGACGAAAGTGGCGAGGTCCCAGTGTTTCTCAGCGACAACTCGCGATTGTCCACCGAATCAATGAAAACTGCCACCTGCCACCTGACATCAAGTTACCTTCGCCTTGACGTTGCTTTGCCCTTGAGCTACTATCTTCTGTCAATGTTGGGCCTGGAAACCACAAGGAAACCACACGCACATGCCATCTGCAAGCATGACATCGTCATCAAAACCATCTGCCTTCGATGATTTCTAATGAGTCTAGTGATCCAGGTCAAAAAATTGACGGTTTGGAAAATCGGAATCATCATAGCGACAAGGACTGTTGGCCTCCTTTCATTCTGCTTCGCAGTCCTGCTCGACAGGATCAGAATGATAAAGTATCTTTGCAATGACTCAGAACCTCAAAACAAATCATCATCGTATTGGATTTGTCAGAGAAAAAAAGGAGGGCTGCCGCTTTGTCGACAAGAATTTTGACACACTGCAAAACATATGCAAACCATCTACTTCACCGCGGAGGAAGCTCTTGGGAAGTGTTTTGAAAGCAACGACTGATACATATTTAGGGAATAGCAAGCGGTAGGAGCCATCCATTCGAACAGAGCAAGGATTAGCGATGAAGTTCATTGACGCATGAAAGTGACAAGTGACCAACACATTGAGAGAGGCATCAGGAAAGGGCATACAACGTGACATGTGAAAACAACTTCCTCAAGGGGCGCATGATGCCGCACGCATCCCTCGAGTTCCAGCTGTGGCACCTGTGACAGTGAGGGTTGGAGACGCATCGCCATGACTTCTGGTGTGCAAAGACAGAAGTCAACAGAGTCGACCAGTCAGAGCTTGGTGCAAAGAGGTTGAGACGAAACAAAAAATGGAAAAAAATGGAAAAAACTGATCAAAGATGGATTATGATGGATTCACCTCTTGACCCTTCGGCATCTTCGGCCTTGACTTGGAATCAGTAGTTCAGGCCAGTGGTGAGCCCTGCGGCTGTATACTGTGTCTGCGAGGTCGAGGTGACAGAGACCTGCAAAATGGTGCGCAAGAATCATATTCAGCCGCTACAGTAGTGAAGCCTCTTTTACAGTAAACGCTATTTGACGCCACTCCTTTGCTTATCATTTGCAAACCTCAGCATATCTCAACATGATTCAACATGCATATACATGCAACATGCATCACATCCTCACTAACAACCAATGCTGCTAATGATCTGAACGAGATAGTCCGTGTGTGCTTTTCTTATTGTTTCGTTGCTGTTGGTCACCCCAGAACGGTGAAGCCTCATCAAGGTAGCTCACCAACCAGTATGGGGCCATGGGTTTTGACCCCCTAGGATATTGGATGACATTGAATGATCCTTGGATCTCTGAAATGGATAAAACCGTCAGGCATGTCAGCCGTAGGTGTTCACGGGCTCAGGGACTCAAATTCTACACCCTCGGAGTTTGCAAGAGGTTGCAGGTGCAGTACGAGCTGTATAGCCCTGGTAAGACTAACATTGAACCTGAAATATGAATAGCACCGTTGAGGCCATCGTAGAGAACGATCGGACGATGTACTTCGACTGAAGCCAAAGGACAGGTCATGACTCAAGATGACTCAAGGCTTCAGATCATTTCAGCTATTTCAGATCAAGATTCAAATCTCAAACTTGGCGGGACTCCTGAAACGTCACTTCATTTTCGATTTTGGTAATTACTTTGGATATCTTTGGATCATCCATGAAAGTCCATGATCATCGGGTGATTATCGTAGATGTTCAGAAGGAGTTTTGGTATCGATGCTGGGCCCTAAACCCATGAGCACTACGCTGGGACAACCGAGAGATGCAAAGTTCCACGCACTAAATCTATCTAAATCTGCAGTCAAAATGTCGCATGTGGGATGAGAATCACTGAATCACTACAATCTTCATCAATCATCCAGGATTCTCCTTTCAAGACATGCTGCAGAGATGCTTCAGCACTCAGGGGCCACCTGAAGATCTGTCCGAGCTTCTGATGAGATGGTCACTGAGCTGCTGGGCAGACCTCTGCCTGAAGTCACACAGTCAGATCTGACTTACAGAAATTGGCTTACATCAATATGCGGCTCAGTAGCCATTCAAACTATCAATATTGTCACATTGTCTGTTCTTTAATAGGCAACCTACAAGTACCACTCATCACGCATGCAAAACTACCCATGGAACAAGCAAACTGTGGCCAAGGCTCATGATAACCGATTGCCAAGTATCATCGCTGACACCACCACAACCATCATCAATAACGAGGACGACGAGGACGAGGATGGGGACGAGGAAGGAGGAGGACGAGGACGAGGAGGAGGAGGAGAACGACGACGACCACACGACGACCACACGACGACCAAACGACGACCAAACGACGACACGACGACGACCACGACGACGACCACGACGACGACCACGACGACGACCACGACGACGACGACGACGACGACGACCACGACGACGACGACCACGACGACGATGACCACGACGACGACGACGACCACGACGACGACGACGACGACGACCACGACGACGACGACGACCACGACGACCACGACGACGACCACGACGACGACCACGACGACGACCACGACGACGACCACGACGACGACGACGACCACGACGACGACGACGACCACGACGACGACCACGACAACCACGACGACGACCACGACAACCACGACGACGACCACGATGACGACCACGACGANCACCACCACCACCACCACCACCACCACCACCACCACCACCACCACCACCACCACCACCATCATTCAAACACTGAGCATTGTTGACCCATTGCCAGCCCTAGAATTGTGATATGCCATGCTTTGTCTTCTCACTGCTTCATTCCCCACTGTGGCACCTTAGTTGGTACTGCAGGCTGTACGGCTTCTCCGAACATCGACAATGGTAGGAGTTGGAAGGAAGCCCCGTACCCGCAGCATTGACGCCAGAGACCTGAGGATGGAGCGAGTTTTGGGTTCCAACCAGGAGATCACAGGACTTGGTGATTCAGCTTGTTGTATGTGACTGATCTTTCTCCTAAAATCGTCCAACGTGCTCTTCAGTTTGGAGGAGTGATGTGATGCAAACGGAGTGACCCGTCGGAACATGTTGGAATGTGAAACAACCGATCAATCCATAGGGCAATCGTTCATCCTATCAACTTTTTCATCGCAGCTAAAGCGTCAATGAGAGATCATGGAGGTCAACATCAAGATCAAGTGCAGCTTTCAGTTCTCAGGGCCAGAGATGGGAAGGCGCCAGCGACTGATGCATTGATCTCCACACCAACATTCGTTGTCTCTCGCACATTCAAAGTCCACGTTCCAGCGGCTTTTTCACCAGCGAAGCTGTTTCCAGACCCCAACAACAATCGATTTCCAAAAAGCTGCACAGTGAGCGGATTTGCGACACCGTCTGGGCCTTGACCCTCAGCTTCATAGTTGCCAGCGATAGCCGAAGGGAGAGGAGCGAGAGGAATGACGGAGTCAATGCCGTTGTCGAATGCGCCCGTCACATTCGCTACGCAGCAGCTTTGGTTGAGGTCAACATCAAATGTGACAGGTGTACTAACATTTGAAAGAAGGCTGCCATCGGCTGAAATGTTCACAACTCGGAAGATCTTACCATTCGGGCTAGGGCCGAAGCATTCTGCAGCTGGCGCAATGGCATCACAAGGCTGGACTTCAAAGACCACTTCGGGAGTAGCAGTATTGTTCAACATCATGCCGTTGCGGAATAGTCCAACCGTCCAATTTCCCTCTGCTTCGAAACCATTAAAGGCAGTCGTGCCACCTTCGACTCGAGCAAATGTCCGGGACCTTGGCGGCTGCATTGTCAGCTGCACCTCGGTCCCGTTAGGGCTGGTGACAGAGATTGTGAAGTCGTCAGGAATCGTCCGGGCAAAAGCCCCGCGTCTGGGAGAAAAATGATTGCAAACATGTAGCCAGCAGCCCGACCGGGCACAGCATTGCCGCCGGTGCACTGACAATCATCATTTTTCAACCTTGAAGTGAGTGTAACCGGGTTGGGACTTAAACCCGGCGACCTCAATCTCTGAAGCAAACCTCCTTCGTCGTTGCCACTCGTGCAAGGTGCCCGGGTAGTGGTGGTGGTGGGGGTGGTAGTGGTGGTGGTGGGGGTGGTGGTGGTGGGGGTGGTGGTGGTGGTGGTGGAGGGGGTGGGGGTGGTGGTGGTGGTGGTGGTGCTGCTGCTGCTGCTGCTGGTTGTTGTCTTTCCCGCATAGTGCTCCCTTCGATGCTGACGACGGTTTCTGCGGCGCCTCCGAAATTGTACGCGCCTATGTTCACGTCCACCATGGCTGTAAGGTTTGTCCCATTCGGAGTTGAGCGGAGTCTTCTGCATTTGAAGCAGAACGTTCTCCTCCTCGGTTTTTTTGGGACCTCCCCCACAGCTGAGAGCATCTTCATTGCACAGTGCCTTGGACGCTGCACCTGGGCTTGTGCCACACAGAAGTGGCAGAAGAGCCACCAAGGCAGAGGCTTTGCCCAACGCCATAGCAAACGAAAACAACGGAATCAACGAAAGATCTTTCAATATCAAATTTGGTATCAACAGGAGCTTGATCCCAAATGATCCAAAATGAGAGATCCAAATAAACCAAATCAACCAATAAGTGTGCTGAAACACCAGTACATAATTAGAAACACAAAAAGGCAAGCAAAAACCATAGAAGCAGTGGATCGTTCAGAAAATTATGGGCATCAAATAGGTGAGCTGGGCCCAGCTAAGCCATGTGCCCTGAGGTAGACATATGTTTGCCGGGCGATACTGTTTATGCAAAACGGTTTTCGTCGATTTTGCTTGGCAACCCCACTTTCAGCAGCTGCTTTTGCAGCTGCCTTTGCTGCATCTGCCAAGCGAACAGCCTGACACACTGTGCACATCAGCATGGGTTCATAGGGCTTCCAACGTAAGACCTGCAAATGCAGCCGCAATGTGTAGCTATCATCACATGGCTACTCCCTGCTCTTCTCATGCACCTCCGTCTCACGTAGTTGATCCAAAAGTGGTGAAGGCTTAGCGCAAAAGTCGTCTACCCACAGTACTCAAATAACTTCTGCCATCTGCTGGACTGCTACATACAGCCTAAACGATTTGAAACGACATACAAGGACAGTTTGTGACAACTTCAGCTCTTGGATCTTCACCAAGCCCGGAATCTCTTTCAATTCCGACCGGTTGTGAGCATATCGGCAATCAGGGTCATCGCGGCCACAGCAGCGCCTGAGAGTTTTAAGACACAAGGCCAAAAAAAACTTGAAACCATTCACAGTGCCATGACAGCACATCGGAGCAGACAGTAACCAGTAGCCAGCTGCCTGTAATCTTGCCTCAACAGCTGCAAGTGTATGATTGGTGATGAATGTGGCGTCTGAAAGAACCATGCTACAGTTTCTGCAGTTCCTTTTTTATACCTGCCGCATATCCTACGAACCACCCGGTCTCTAAGTACTCTGAGTGCCCTGATCTTTTTGGAAAATGATTTGAGACGAGATGCAAAACTTCGTGCACACCAAGTCTGGAAGCTCTTGCAGCTTTTTTTATTGATGGGCAAATTTGCAACCAACCTGCATCAAAACAGTTTTAATGGAAAAACGATGAAAAAATGTCACTGTGCAGGATCATAGTTGCAGCTGTGCAACTCCAAAATGTGGCAAGATCCAAACGCCCTTCGTGCAGGCTCCGAGCATGGGGAATTTGCACATCCTTGGTGGCAGCAAAAGATCTTTCCCCGCAAGAAAACCCACAACTCGCCTGAATCAACGGAAAATGTCCATGTGCTTTCAAGCAGAAACATGCTGAGAGTCTTTGTTGCCGATAAAATTACAGTTCGCTGGACTCGCTCCTGTGCCTGCCAAAGCAATGCCGTCGGATCTGAACTCACACACTTTAGGACACGCAGAAGGGGGCTGTGACAGATGTAACTAAAAACATATCTGGATAACCATGCCGCGTTCATACCAACGCAACAAACGCGACATGCAGTCTCACAGAGTCAAACTATGCAATACAAGTAAAACCCGCACGAGGCGGGTGGCGGAAGTTTCCAAAAGAAGAGAAGTGTAAGACTATAGGATCGAAACACAAGTTTTGCCTATAGGAGCTGGCGCGAGGAATCACAGCGTCGCAACTCTGCTCAACGCACTTGTCATCATCTTGCTCCAGTGTCTTCATCTCCTCTCGACTTTTTTGGAGCGATTCTCACCTCTTCCCACCTTTTCTTGCCGCTTTACATCTCGTCTCGTAGCTATTCTCGGAAATGGCTCAATGCATCCCATCTCGTCTCATCTCATGTCGTGTCTTCTCAGCATTTTTCCTCTCATCTCATCTCATCTCATCTCATGTCATCTCTTCTTTTCTCAACTAATCTCAGCTGATCACAGCTGCTCTCATCTCTTCAAATGTCACCTGAGCTTATCTCATCTCTTCTCAGTTCATCTAACTATTCTCAGGTGCAGCTATTCTCGGACATGGTCCATTGCATCCCATCTCATTTCATCTCATGTCGTGTCTTCTCAATGTCTTTCTTTTCATCTCATCTCATGTCATCTCATGTCTTCTCTTCTTTTCTCAACCCTTCTCAGCTGATCACAATTGTTCTCATCTTTTCAAATGTCATCTGAATTCTTCTCAGGTTGTCTCAACGCAGGTCTTCTAAGCTCTTCACCGCTCTTCTCATGGCAGTTCTTCTCAAACAAGTCTTTACACAGAGAAGCTTTTACACTTGGAAGCTTTTACACAGAGAAGTCCTTACAGAAAAAAACTTTCACACACACACACACAAGCTTTTACACACAGAAGCCTTTACACAGAGAAGCTTTTACACAAAGAAGCCTTTACACAGAGAAACTTTTACACAGGGAAGCTTTTCGCACTCCACACTTCACACTTCACACTTCACACCGCGCTCTTCACACTCCACACCTAATAAACTCATCTCATCTCATCTGACCTCTCCTCGCCTTAATCCCAGCTCATCTCTTCTCATCTAATCCCATCTCTTCGCATATGTCATCTAACCTTACCCGCATCACTTCCCAGTACTACTTTGTATTACAAAGCTTGCACAAAGCACTTCCCAGTACTACTTCGTACTACAAAGCTTGCACAAAGCACTTCCCAGTACTACTTCGTACTACAAAGCTTGCATCAAGCTCTTCCCAGTACTACTTCGTACTACAAAGCTTGCACAAAGCTCTTCCCAGTACTACTTCGTACTACAAAGCTTGCGCAAAGCAATTCCCAGTACTACTTCGTACTACAAAGCTTGCACAAAGCTCTTCCCAGTACTACTTCGTACTACAAAGCTTGCGCAAAGCACGTCCCAGTACTACTTCGTACTATAAAGCTTGCACAAAGCACGTCCCAGTACTACTTCGTACTACAAAGCTTGCACAAAGCACTTCCCAGTACTACTTCGTACTACAAAGCTTGCGCAAAGCACGTCCCAGTACTACTTCGTACTACAAAGATCGCAAAACATAAAAGAATTACCCACAGAGGTAACAGCTCCAAAACCGGATCTCGACGGCAAAGCCGAACCAGCACGATTTTGAAAAAAATCAAATAAGACTCTTAATAGGAAACTCACCAACGCCAAAATGGAGAAATTCTGCTCACAAGACACCATCGCAGCCTGGATGCAGCCATTCCAATACGATTTGCGATGTCCAGCTGCAAAACACAGTAGTATTACGCACGCAGCCGTGGCACACACGAGGAACCTTGACGCAGCCATTACAATGCGATTTGCAGGCATTGAGTTGCAAAACATAATAGAACTACGCACAACGGCGCCAGAAATTGCAGCTCCAAAACCGAATCTCGACGCCAAAGCCGAAAAAAACACGATATTGAAGACTTTTAATGAAAGTTTTAACAGGAAAATCACCAGCGCCAATTTTGCTCACAAGTCACCATTGCAGCCTGATGCAGCCATTCCAGTACGATTTGCGATGTCCAGCTGCAAAACACAACAGTATTACGCACGCAACCGTGGCACCGAGGAGCCTTGATGCAGCCATTACAATGCGATTTGCAGACGTTGAATACTACGCACAACGGCGCCAGAAATTGCAGCTCCAAAACCGAATGAATCTCGACGCCCAAGCCGAAAAAGCACGACTTTGAAGACTTTTTAATAAGACTTTTAATAGGAAAATCACCAGCGCCAAAATGGAGAAATTCTGCTCACAAGTCACCATCGCAGCCTGGATGCAGCCATTCCAATACGATTTGCGACGTCCAGCTGCAAAACACAGTAGTATTACGCACGCAGCCGTGGCACCGAGGAGCCTTGACGCAGCCATTACAATGCGATTTGCAGGCATTGAATTGCAAAACATAATCTAATCGCAACACAATGCTACACAGGAACTTGCCTGGATGCAGCAGTTCCAATGCACAAAGCACAACAACACATGCAAAACACAAAAGCACAGCGTCAACAGACAAACAACAAAGTCACCGTGAGAGCCTTACTCCCATTGCCAGCGCGGTTCGCGCTAGATTCGACGGCAAAGCGAGCATGGCCGCAACCGTCGCACACGCGAGCCAACTTTTCACCGCAACGCAATCTCCGTTTATCCGCAAAAACACAATGTTTCGTGCAAATCCTAACATTCAAATCTTATGCTTGATGTGGCAGTTCCGGGGCAAACTGCAACCAAAGGCTTGCAAAACAAAATCGAATCGCAACACAGTGCCTTTATGACCACCTGACACAATGATCTTTGGGCGAACGAGAAGGTGACTTAGTGATCTCTTCACGCAGGTGCCCACCTGACACAATGATCTTTGGGCGAATGAGAAGGTGACTTAATGATCTCTTCACGCAGGTGCCCACCCGACACAATGATCTTTGGGCTAATGAGAAGGTGACTTAGTGGCGGGAAGATAGGAAACAACTGCAGAAAAAAACAAATGTTGCAGCAGGAACTTTCTAGAAAGAAAGGTTTAAACTTACCCCAAAACACCACCTAATAACAAGATCTAATCAGAAAAAANTGCAGAAAAAAACAAATGTTGCAGCAGGAACTTTCTAGAAAGAAAGGTTTAAACTTACCCCAAAACACCACCTAATAACAAGATCTAATCAGAAAAAATCCGCCGACCCCGGTCGACAGCAAGGGGGAGCGCGTTAGGGAAGAGAGGTTGCAGCAGCAGCAGCAGGAGCAGCAGCAGGCAGCAAGCAGCTGNATATTCCTCTCTCTATATATTTCATGTTATACGATCTTCACAATTACATATCTCACTATACTTCTCTTCGCTCTCGGGCCATCCGTCGTCTAGTTTAAAGATTCAAGTACTTTGCTTGTTGTTTGTCCGCAGCCATTTGTTAGACATGTTTGTTGAAATAATAGAGATATAGTTCATTCACATGTAGTCAGAGAG
>BGPT01000661.1:38222-49928 GCA_003297045.1 Symbiodinium sp. clade C Y103
CGGAGGCGCAGCAGGGCCAGTTCCCCAGCCCAGCGCGGGGAGCTCCGCCGGCGCCAATAGACCAGTCAGTCATATCGACGTGCTCAAGTCTGTGAAACAAAAGGACAGAGAGCAGTGGGAACGCTTCACCTTTCAGGTGGAAGCCTATCTGGCACTGATCAATGAGGAATTCCCCTCACACTTGGAGGAAGCACGCAAGAGTACCACGTTTGTGGATCCGGTAGATATGACTGATGACTGGAAGGCGCGTGGCAGACAGCTTTTTGCCATGCTGACGTCCTGGACACAGGAACTGGCAGTGGCTGTCAAGATAGCCCGTGGAATTCGAGAGCAAAACGGTTTTGAATTTTGGAGGCTGCTTTACCGTGAGTTNGACGTCCTGGACACAGGAACTGGCAGTGGCTGTCAAGATAGCCCGTGGAATTCGAGAGCAAAACGGTTTTGAATTTTGGAGGCTGCTTTACCGTGAGTTGGCGCCGGAGAACCACTCCAAGAGTTTGATTTGGAGGCGCTCACTCCTCAGCCCCAAATTTCCGTCAAAAGAAGTAGAGTTTTCCGCCGCTCTCCAGGAGTGGGAAGCGGACTTGGACAGATATGAGGCCGAATACGGCACTGACAAAAGAATCAGCGACGAAGACAAGCGCGCTGTGGTTTTGACTGAAGCCCCAAATGCCCTGAAGCAGCATCTTTCCATGCACATAGCAGTCCTAGGTACCTACCATGCTGTGCGCGAGGTAGTGGTTTCATATNGCAGCATCTTTCCATGCACATAGCAGTCCTAGGTACCTACCATGCTGTGCGCGAGGTAGTGGTTTCATATCTGCAAGCCAAGCAGGTGTGGAAGCCATCAGCCGCGTACGCGGGTAGCACCGCACGCAATGNGAAGGCCGGCCATACCACTGAGAAGTGTTGGTTCAACACAAAAGGTCAAGAAAAGGGAAAGGGTAAGAAGGCAGTAGCAGCTGTGAATGAAGGCGACAACGCCTCCATTGTCTCAGCTGGTCCCTCGGCATCACAGGTTGGGGGCAATAACAGTGTCATCACCCTTCCTACCTTGTCTTCGACGTCATACAGAAAAGACAAAAGCGTCAGTAAGATCGGGGAACACCGACTTCTCATGGTAAAGCCTGGCCACAGCGGGCAGCACCGCGTGCANTCAGTAAGATCGGGGAACACCGACTTCTCATGGTAAAGCCTGGCCACAGCGGGCAGCACCGCGTGCAAGATGTTTCACCACAAGCCATTTTGGCAACTCAAACGGCTGGCAGCACAGGAGTCAGCCAACACCAACAGAACGCCATTTTGGCGGAAAAGGCCATTTTGGCCAACTGGAAGGCCATTTTGGAGTACAAGGACAAACCCGGCTGGCATGACCTTGACACGGACACCAAGGTGTACGTGGTACGGGGAAGAGCCGGCGCACAAAGAAGGTATTGCACACCCGGGCCTCAACACTCAGATTTCGTTCTGAGGTCCACCTGGCAATGGAACTATGACGCAGATGCATGGGAAAACAAAGAACAGAACTGGGGAGGAAATGGAAGCTTCTCCAAAACCCACACGCAGCATTTGCGGGAAACAAGGTATGGGCACTGCACGTTTTCCAAAGAAGCATGCCCAGGATAGCCAAGATAGCCAGCACTGGCACGCTCTTGGTGGACACNGGGAAACAAGGTATGGGCACTGCACGTTTTCCAAAGAAGCATGCCCAGGATAGCCAAGATAGCCAGCACTGGCACGCTCTTGGTGGACACAGGAGCATGCTGTTCCGTCTGCACACCTGAGGCTTTTACGACAGCAGACTTGGACCCAAGCGCCACAGAGGAGTTTAAATTGTAGATGATATACCGCTCAAGGCGTGCGGGGAGATCCGCCCCAGGTTGCGGCTCGGAGAGCAGCTCAAAGAAGATGCACAGGTCACCTTTCAGGTGGTCGAGGGTGTGAATGAGAACATCCTGTCGGTCAACCGAGCCCTGCACGTTGGAGCCAGCGTTCACTTCGAGACTGACAACTGCTATATCCAATGGGCAGATGGTAGCGTCGCCACGTTCCGGCGAGAGGGAAGACAGTTCCTGTNTTCGAGACTGACAACTGCTATATCCAATGGGCAGATGGTAGCGTCGCCACGTTCCGGCGAGAGGGAAGACAGTTCCTGTTACCCTTCGAAGAGCTGGAAGTGGGCAAAGGCCATGTCAAGGTCGCAGCCATCAACCCCCAGGATGAAGAAGCAATGGCGGTTCACCGCTATGCGCTTCAAGAGGATGAGGAAGCAGACGTTGTGCGAGAGTTCGCCCAGCAAGAAGCGGACGCCGCCATGCAGGCGGAAGATCCAGGCCTACTGGCCGATTTGGAAGAAGCGGCAGAAGAACCAGAGCCGCCAGAGCCAAAGGGCCTACCTCAACCAGAAAGCCCCACGGAGGAACAACGCGAGCGGCACAAGCTGACTCACTTGCCTTTCATGCCGTGGTGCGAGGAGTGCATGAGCGGGAAGTCCCGCCAGGACNGGATCAAAGGAGTGTGGCTTGGAAAGCTGGATAGGGACGACAGCAATGTGCTGGGCACAGCATCAGGTGCGATAGCTGTGAGGTCCATAAGGCGACTGCACAAGGAGGGACAGGTCAGCTCAGAGCTGATGGCAGCCATGAAAGGAACCTCTTGGCAGCCTAGAGATGGTGTGAGACACAAGATCACTCGTGAGTTGTCTCAGCCAATCGCCTTTCCGGCGCCAGCCGCATCGGGTAGCCCCGAGCGAGAAGAAGCAGCAGATCGGGAGCATCCGACGCTGGCAGAGGACGGACATAACGTCGACCACGATGCGCTTATGGTGCAAGTGCAAGCAGCGGCGGCACAGCTAGAGGAAGAGCTGGGAGAAATGCAAGATGCAGAAGACTTCCCAGATCTAGCGGGTGGCCCCGCAGACGTCAGTCCGGTACCAACTACGGAATCAGAGACTGCAGATCCTCCGCCGCCCAGACCTGGGCCGAGCGGGTCTCCCGCCCTACCGAGGTGCGGGATGGTCCTCCAACTTGCAAAGTCTTCCCGATGAACCCATGAGTCCATCTGGATTGGGTGAAGGAGGGAAGCGAGAGAGGGCCAATCCGGGAGAACTGAGGACCGGAGAAGCTGATGCAAAACAGCCCCGGCAAGCAGGGATCCTGCAGCATCTGACACACAAAGAAATCTGGGAGAAAATCCAGCAATGGGGAAACTCAGAAGAACCGAACAACCCAACGGCGATTCAGCGAATCTCCAATGTGACCGAATTCGTCGATCAGATGCTCGACCCTGAGGAAGTGACGAAAGCCAGAAAGGCGCAACTGCGCAAGCTGTGGGAACGTGGAGCTTTCACTCCTATCCATAGAAAAGATGTACCCCAGGGATCGCAGCTGTTTGGACACAAATGGGTAGACAAATGTTCGCGTGGAACATACAAGTCGCGTTTCATGCGCTGACGTCAAAGCGCGATACACCCAGGAGCAAGAAGCTGAACTAGACGTGTTCGTGCCAACACCGACACCTGAGTCTCACAATCTCCTGGAGGTGTACGCACTTATGAACAAGTTCTACACGAGGAGCCTAGACATAGTTGCAGCCTTCCTCATAGGAAAGGATCGGGGAGCTGCACAAGGCAAACCTGTCTATGTCCGAGCACCTGTCGAATGGTGGGAGCTATTTCCTNGACATAGTTGCAGCCTTCCTCATAGGAAAGGATCGGGGAGCTGCACAAGGCAAACCTGTCTATGTCCGAGCACCTGTCGAATGGTGGGAGCTATTTCCTTGAATGGCTCAAAGAAGTCGACCCAGCTGATCGGCAATGGTACAAAGATCGGTTTAAGGAAATGTGTTTCCGGCTGGATGGAAACCTGTACGGTCGAAGGACGGCCGGATCAGTGTACCGAAACGAGCTAGAAGAGATCGTGTGCTCGCGGGTAGACCCGCAGCGGTATGCCTTTGTCCGAGCGCAGAAAGACCCGTGCATCTTCCGGTGCACAAAGACAGGCATCGTACTGCTGCACCATGTGGACGACATCCGCGCAGCAGGACCTTCAGAGGCCCTGGCNGTGCATCTTCCGGTGCACAAAGACAGGCATCGTACTGCTGCACCATGTGGACGACATCCGCGCAGCAGGACCTTCAGAGGCCCTGGCACATCTCTTTGATCAGGAACTACCGCGACATTGCGAAGTGCAGGCGGGAGAACTGGAACGGTTGTGGAATATCTGGGACGCACAAAAGTGCGCACTGAGGATGCAATCCTCACCATCCCAGACGAGAAGCACAGGCAAGCCGTGATCTCCGCAGCGATAGCTCAGGCTGTCGCATGCCGGTAACATCACAAAACTCACGTCCTGCGTTCTCTACGAGCATCCATGAATTCAAGATGCCAAGAGTTGCCGAGCAGGCCAAAGCACGGGATCACGAAAGGAATGGAGGCTGTCGCCTTTTCCTTCCTCTGGGGAGTCTTCGTCCGCGTCAACGAACCTTCAACAAACCTGCCGAAAAGGCTCGCATGGCGGATCCGGTTCGGGTCAGACGACCTCAGTCTCCCCATACAGCAAAGCAAACAAGCACCTGCCACTAAGCCGTCAAAGGTGGTGCTGGCCACAGAGAAACATGCACTTTCCAGCCATACCAGCATCATTGGTGACAGCATTGGTTGGGTTGCGAGTCAGCATCACCTCATGACTCTCACCTTGGATACGCGCAGAAGCAGCTTCTTCTGCACCCGGAACCTTCAGCAAATTTCCAATGAATCTCATTGTCGCTATTATCGTGTCAACTCTCGACGCTGATGTACCAGCAGTTCGACACACGCACGCATAATCATACACACAATCTTTTGTAGTGGGAGAAGGGCTGGTTTCTGGATGATTAGTACAGAACCATGCCATGTACAAAGCCAATGAGCCCACACGCGTCCTCAAAGTCGAAGTAGCTTTCCACCAAGGCCTGCATCGTTATAGCAAGTCAGGAGCAAGCGGCCCGGCCAGGTGCCTTCTGGCTCAATCAATCTCAATCACAAAAATCTCCGCCCACTTCAGTGGGACCAGCATCTGGACGGTTATGCACCGTTTTTGATGGCCTGCTGACAAATTGAATGAGGCAGGAACTGCTGTGAGGCTCCTTAGCAAGAAAGATTGATCTAGCCATGGTGTAGCGGACGGTCCAAGAACATCACGCACAAAGGGGATTGATTCGCATGGCAAGGGTGGAAGGACGTGTCTCGTGCCTATCGACAAGGCAACATCTAACATTCGATCAACATCTGACCGAGAGTGGTGTGAGTCAGATGAAACACCTTCACCTGAATCAACTTCATGAAAACCCTCTTTGCCATGTAAGGCGACTTCCACCTGACACAACACCCACCCACCCTCCGCTTGAGCATGCAGTGGCGTTCAAAGAAGCTTCTCACTCAGCACTTCACCAACAACAAGGGATCATGACACAAGTGTCAAGAAAACCATGATCAGGGGCACTTGCAAGTGCTTATGCACCAGAATTTTGCATGAGCTGGATGACATCAATTCCCAGCGTAGATGAATTTTCAAGGCACAGCTCTAACAACAACCTGAGCTGGTGTCTAGCCTTGTGGCTCACGAAGTTGAATCACCAATAAGAGCCTTGAGCTTGGCACGTGGAGTTTCCCCTTCTTCAATCATGGCTGGAGCGATGGGGGGAGCGCATTCGGATTGGAAGTTTGCGCGTTAGTTCAAGTGTAGTGTAGTATCTGTTCACCAAGGATCAGATCGTGCGCAGTATCTGCTTATTAGCGTGGCAGAAACATGCCTGACCGACCAAGCTCTTTTCGTGTTCAAAAGTGCGCTGCTCTGCGCTGCACACGGAGAAATCACGGGATACTGCCCGTTCTCGGCCGATGTGCGCGTGTTTTCAAAAATGTTGTTGTTTCCCTTTTTCCCGAATGCGTAGCAAAGGTTCCCGTTTCACTCTGGGGGCTTGGGGGTTGAGGGTGTGTTCGCGAGCCGTCACGCAACCGACCGCAACCGTCCGCAACCATTTGCAAGTGGCCGCTGTGGGTCGCTATGGCCATACCTAAGGGGGAAGTTGGAGGTTTCCAACGTGTGGAAACCTCGTTTCGTGATGTGTCGAAAATCGTTTTGTGTGGCAGGCGCAATACTTTCGCGTCGTTTTCAAAAGATGATGTGTTTTTCGTGGCAAGCGCAGCACTTTGGAGACCTTCATCATCATTTTGCGTTGCATGCGCAGCACTTCAGACGTGTTGTGTTGCATGTTTTTTGGGAATCGCATTGTCGGCTGCGTCCAGGAGTGAAAACGCGCAAATTCCGTGGCAGGCGTGCCATTTTCTGAAAATCGACGGAAGCCTCGCACGAAATGCTTTTGGAGCTCTCAAAAGAGGTGGTAACATCGTTTTGCGTGGCAGGCGTGGCACTTCGTGACATTCCAACATGTGAGACGTGATGAAAATTGACGGAAGCCTCGTACGAAATGCTCGATTTCGTCTTTTCAACATGTCTTGTCTCGATTCTCTGGTTTTTTTGTGGCGTCGCCGTGCCAATGGGGAAAGCTCCAAAACCTCTCATTTTGGAGGTTTCTAAAGAGGTTGCATGGCAGGCGTGGGGCCTTCTGACAATCTCATTTTGCGTGGCAGGCGCAGCATTTGGTGCAGATCCATCGTGTGTAGCATGTGATTTTGCGTGGCAGGCGCTATATTTGGCGCAGTTGCAACTGTAGACTTAGCCCTTTCCACTCCCTATTCCACACCTTCCACAGATTCCACACTTTCCACGCTTTACACTCCACACCTTGCAGTCCACACTTTACACTCCACACTCTTCACTCTACGCTCGACACTCCACACTTTACACCCTACACTCCACACTCCACATTCTACACTCCACACTTCACACTCTACACTCCACACTCCACATTTTACACCCCACACACTACACTCCACACTCCACACTCTACACTTTACCCTCCAGACTCCCCATTCTCCACTCTCCACACTCTACGCCCCGCCCTCCACACTTTACACTTCACACACCCTACACACCACACTTTACACTCCAATCTCCACTCTGACTGCATTCGGGCTCATGGGCTGCAAATTTTGTTTTTAACTTGAACTTCAATCACGCCATAAACCTCCTATGGTGCACAATCTGCTCAAGGCAATATCTTCTCAATTTGCAGATACCTGAAGCTTCGGATGATGCACTATGTCTAAGCAATGTTATAAACCCTATATAGACCTGTCTTCTCAATCAAAGTCCTCCTTAGGGTTCCATTTTGGCCCACTTTTCCATACGTATTTGCAAAAATTCACAGATCTATATCCGCCGACCCCTGCCGCCAGCAGGGGGAGCGCGCTAGAGGAGGACTTACCAGCAACAAGGGGCCAAAAGAGAAAAGCGGCAAGCAAGAAAATTGAGCATGGCGAAGCAACCGTTTTTTGAAGGTTTGCCGGTCTGCTGGCTGGAAGACAGTTAGTTTTCTTAAAAGTTCAGAAGGCAACGTTGGGCACTGGGGGCCGGTGCCCGCAGGCCCAGTCCGTCCCTCATCCGTGTGTCGCCCGGAGAGCCTTCGGTGGTAACCGAAAGTTATACACGCTGACGCTCCCTGCCGCCGACCCACCTCCGGTCGACCCCGTGTCGGCCACTGACCATGTAATTTACAGGGGATCGTGCGTGTGATGTTAAAAAATGCCGCGTTTTACAGGGTTTCGGGCCCCCCGGGAAGGGTCCGAGACGGCAAAATTGACGTCTTGAAGGTGTTTCAACATAGATGGCGCAAAATACTCGCCCCAAGACGGCCCAACATGGGGTCAACATGGGCCAACATAGGGCCAAGATGGGGCCAACATTGGCCAAGATGGGGCCAACATGAGGGGCCAAGATGGGGCCAACTTGGGCCAAGATAGGGCCAACATAGGCCCAACATAGGCCAAGATCGCCAAGATAGGGCCAACATAGGCCAAAATAGGGCCAACATGGGCCAAGATAGGGCCAACTTGGGCCAAGATGGGGCCAACATAGCGCCAAGATGAGGCCAACGTGTCCGTGCCGGACCCCTCCGCGGAAGAAGAACAACAACAACAAGAAGAAGAAGAAGAAGAAGAAGAAGAACAACAAGAACAACCCCTACCCACTGATGGGCCTGTAATTTGCAGTGGATCGTGCGTGAGAGGTGACAAAAGCATCGTTTTTTACACGGTTTCGGACCCTTCGGCCGCCATGGATTTTATCTTGGCGATGTTCAAAAACTGTGGCGTTGGCTTCCGCGGAGGGGTCCGGGACGGACAAATTGGTATCCAGAAGAGCTTGCAGCTAAGATGACCACCTATATCGCCAACAGGGCTTCAACATAGGCCTTAAGATGGGTCAACATGGGCCCAATATGGGCCAACATATGTCCAACATAGGGCCAAGATAGGGCTAACGCAGGCGAAGATGGGGCCAACATGGGCCTACACAAGGCCAACCAACCCTTTCCCTCCCGGCGCCCGGCTGTCAGGCGTAAGCCTTTAAATCAAGGCGCCGGCCCCGCCCGTGTGCTGCCCGGAAGGCCTTCGGTGGTAACCAAATTGTAGAGCTTCGCACACCGGCGATGCCACCATGATAAGGATCAGGGTTATGTTGTTATCGTTGAGCATGTTGTGCTCTGCGCACGCGCGCTCGCGAGGACGGTAACGCTCCTTAGGTCGTGCAGCTTGTAACCATTTTACCACAACTTTTTTCCCCCAATTTTACTGCCTCAAAAAACGCCAAATAGGTGGTGTTTGGGCATTTTTTACTGCCTTAGGTATCAAGAACCACGGTATTTACAATGTTTTTGCATACCACCATCCAAAAACCAATGGTATTTACGCACTTTTTAGCCTGTCGCAACAACGCGTGTTTATGTCCAACATCAAAAAGCACTATATTTTACAATATTTTTACGTTTTGAAGCAGTTTTTAGCACCTCAAAAAACGCCAAATAGGTGGTGTTTTGGCACTTTGTTTATGCCTTCGAAGCAAAAAACACTGTAAATACCGATGTTTTCAGACCCTCGGAAGCCTTAAACCATGGTATTTGCGATGTTTTTTGCTTGTGGCTTCAAAAACTATGGTATTTACAGTGTTTTTGCATACCGCTATGCCAGAAAAAACTGGTATTTACGCGCTTTTTAGCCTATTGCAACAACGTGTTTGTATATGTCCAACATCAAAAAACATTGTATTTTCCGATGTTTTTGCGTCCCAAGCGTAACAAAAAATTGCAAAAAAAAAGGGGTCAAAAACGCTCCAAAATCAACTTCCAAAACTATCTTTTAAGCGGCGTTTTGTTTTGGAGCGCCACACCCCCAAAAACGCCAAAACGCAGCCAGCCTGAAGGATTTGAAGGCTTACGCCTGACAGCCGGGCGCCGGCAGGGAAAGGGTTGGTTGGCCCTGTGTAGGCCCATGTTGGCCCCATCTTCGCCGACGGTAGCCCTATCTTNATCTTGGCCCTATGCCATATGTTGGCCCATGGTGGGCCCATGTTGACCCATCTTAGGCCTATGTTGAAGCCCTGTTGGCGATATAGGTGGCCATCTTGGAAAGCTCTGCTGGATACCAATTTTTCCGTCCCGGACCCCTCCGCGGAAGCCAACACCACGGTTTTTGAACATCGCCAAGATGAAATCCATGGCGGCCGNTTTGTCACCTCACACGCACGATCCACTGCAAATTACAGGCCCATCAGTGGGTAGGAGTTGTTCTTGTTGTTCTTGTTGTTCTTGTTGTTGTTGTTCTTCGGCGGAGGGGTCCGGCACGGACATGTTGGCCTCATCTTGGCCCCAAGTTGGCCCTATCTTGGCCCAAGTTGGCCCCTCTTGCCCCAAGTTGGCCCCATCTTGGCCCAAGTTGGCCGCATCTTGGCCCCATCTTGGCCCAAGTTGGCCCCATCTTGGCCCAAGTTGGCCCCATCTTGGCCCTATGTTGGCCCATGTTGGCCCCAGGTTGGGCCGTCNTGGCCCAAGTTGGCCCCATCTTGGCCCAAGTTGGCCCCATCTTGGCCCTATGTTGGCCCATGTTGGCCCCAGGTTGGGCCGTCTTGGGGCCAGTTTTTTTCCCCATCTATATTGAAGCTATGTTGAAACACCTTCAAGAAGTCAATTTTTCCGTCCGCGGGGGCCCAAAATGCTGTAAAAACCACGATTCTTGCACATCGCCAAGATGCAATCCCGGCCGGCCAAAGGGCCCGAAACCCTGTAAAGCGCGGCATTTTTTACCCTCACACGCACGATCCCCTATAAATTACAGGGTCTTCAGTCCCGAGGCGGTCGACACGGGGTCGGGCGGGAGTAGGTCGGCGGCAGGGGCGGCCAGCGTATATAACCTTCAATTACCACCGAAGGCCGTGCGGGCGACACACGGACACGCCGGGGCCGGCGCCCGGATTTTGAGAGATGGTCGGCAGCAGGGGCGCGCGCCCGGGGAGCTAAAGACAAGCGCAGCTACAATAGCCACATACGACATCGCCGGATTTAAAGGCTTACGCCTGACAGCCGGGCGCCGGCAGGGAAAGGGTTGGTTGGCCCTGTGTAGGCCCGTGTTGGCCCCATCTTCGCCGACGGTAGCCCTATCTTGGCCCTATGCCATATGTTGGCCCATGGTGGGCCCATGTTGACCCATCTTAGGCCTATGTTGAANATCTTGGCCCTATGCCATATGTTGGCCCATGGTGGGCCCATGTTGACCCATCTTAGGCCTATGTTGAAGCCCTGTTGGCGATATAGGTGGCCATCTTGGTGGAAAGCTCTGCTGGATACCAATTTTTCCGTCCCGGACCCCTTCGCGGAAGCCAACACCACGGTGTTTGAACATCGCCAAGATGAAATCCATGGCAGCCGAAGGGCCCGAAACCCCGTAAAAAACGATGCTTTTGTCACCTCACACGCACGATCCACTACAAATTACAGGCCCATCAGTGGGTAAGGGTTGTTCTTGTTGTTCTTGTTGTGCTTGTTGTTCTTGTTGTTCTTGTTGTTGTTGTTGTTCTTCCGCGGAGGGGTCCGGCACGGACACGTTGGCCTCATCTTGGCGCTATGTTGGCCCAAGTTGGCCCTATCTTGGCCCAAGTTGGCCCCATCTTGGCCCAAGTTGGCCCCATCTTGGCCCAAGTTGGCCCCATCTTGGCCCATGTTGGCCCCATCTTGGCCAATGTTGGCCCCATCTTGGCCCTATGTTGGCCCATGTTGACCCCATGTTGGGCCGTCTTGGGGCGAGTATTTTGCGCCATCTATGTTGAAACACCTTCAAGACGTCAATTTTGCCGTCTCGGACCCTTCCCGGGGGGCCCGAAACCTTGTAAAACGCGGTATTCTTTAACATCACACGCACGATCCCCTGTAAATTACAGGGTCAGTGGCCGACACGGGGTCGACCGGAGGTGGGTCGGCGGCAGGGGGCGTCAGCGTGTATAACTTTCGGTTGCCACCGAAGGCCCTGCGGGCGACACACGGGCACGCCGTGGCCGGCGCCCGGATTTTATGATTTATGAGGCTTACGCCTGACAGCCGGGCACCAGCCAGTTGGACCCACGGGGCCGTAGCGCGAGCCTATGTTGATCCTATGTTGGCGAAGTTGAAGTTGTTGAAGTTGTTGTTGTTGTTGTTGTTGTTGTTGTTGTTGTTGTTGTTGTTGTTGTTGTTGTTGTTGTTGTTGTTGTTGTTGTTGTTGCTGTTGTTGTTGTTGTT
>BGPT01000661.1:57240-65219 GCA_003297045.1 Symbiodinium sp. clade C Y103
GGATACCTGGACACGAAGACGGACACGGGCAAGGACAAAGCCAAACTATTGGGGGCGCGCCAGCTCTCTGAGCCCAGATGGGCCCGAACCCTATGCCAGCTAAAATGCCAAATGAGACGTCATATAGAATGCCAGACAAATTTTCGGATAAAATGTCAAACGAAATGTCCGTTATATATGTCAAACAGAATGCCGCATAGCACCAAACAAGGGTTGAATTATGACTGTGCGAGTCAATCCGCATGAGCCAGAAAACTTTGAATCTGGCCCGACAATTGCTGGGATTAACTGCCTTAGCAGGAACCCTCTGACCCAAAAAGCGGCCCAGCAGGTTCAGAATGGCCCTGGAGGAAAATGGAAAAAGAAAAATGGATGCAGGCCAAGCCACCCGGCCTGCGGTGAGAAGCAAGAGGTTCGCAAAGGACTAGCGGGGCAGGAGGGGGGGGGGTTCCGATCTCCGTCGAAGGATTGCTCGGGTGGTGACTGTCAGGAGGTGAAAAGAAATGATTCGAAGCCTTCCTAGTGACAACACGACGTTGCAACGCTACCCAGGCATCCCAAAGCCACATGAGCAGGGGCCAAGCAAAAATGCGTCCATGGATGTCGGTACACGCAAAAAAGAAATGGACAACGCCGTGCAAGCTGGAAGGGAAAAAACGAGAGCGAAAGGATGCTAAAAGGAGCGGGCAAGTCGATTGGCAAGCTCTCCGATGCAAAGCCGGAACGTCAAAAAAAAGGCATCTCACGTGTGTTCCAGGATGAGGGATTGATTATTGCACAGCTCTGCCCGACGGCGCAGCGCTGCCCCCGCTCGAAAAACCCCACACCCACACTGGCTACCTGAAGGACCGCAGACAGGGTTGCCCAGGATCGGCGCCAGTCCAGCTGGCCGCCCCTTGCGCACACATCAGATGCCAGTGGTTTCGACGACCCTTAGGCGGAAAAGGACACTGCCGCTCACAAGCCTCGGGGCATATAGTCGGCAAAAGCAGCTGCCGCAGCTCCTTCCGTTTGGCTGGCCAAGGCAAAGGGGGCCGCGTGGGTGCTGCAGCAGGGGAACCCGCCAAGGCCGGGAAGAAGAGGTGGCTGAGCAGCAGCACGTGGTGAGGCGGGTGCCAGTAAAGTCCCCCAAACATGTGCGGACCATAAAGCGGCGACGGCGGCACTACCAGCAACCGCCACTTCACATCTGGCCAAGTTGAAATGGAGACCCACGGCAGAAGCTCGTTGTGGGAGTTGTTGCAATTGCAAAGCTGCAGCGACAGCAGCCAAGTTCCCAACCAGGACACCATCATCCAGGTAAAACACGCAATATTATCCAGACGTTGTTGCCCCAGGAAACGATGTCAAGCAGAATGCCACATCAAATGCCAGATAGAATGCCAGATAGACTGCCAGAATAAATTTCAGAATATATGCCAGATAGAATGACAAAATATATTATATCATATATATATATATACATGTCAGATAGAATGTCAAATAAAGGCCAGATAGAATGTCAGATCAAGTGTCAGCGAGAAATGCCCATCTAATGTCAGAAAGTTCAGATAGAATATCACAATATATGCCCTCTTGAATGTTTGATTTTAAAAAAATGTATGCCAGACAAAATGACCGATAACATGACAAGATATATTTCAGATAGAATGCCCGACAAGATGGCAAGGAGAGTGTGAGAATATACGACGGAGCAATGGGCTTGGGATCACTCAAGTCATAGACTTGTTTTTGTTGAGACACACTGGCAACGGAAATTGTAGTCATTCTTTCTTCGGTCGGGAATGCTAGACAGTTTTGTGACATATATTCAAACATTTTGTGGCAAAAAGAATGCCAAAACATGTGCCAGATCACGTGGCAAAATCTCCAGCCAAAATCTTGAATCTTATTTCACTGGTACAGGAAATTGTGTTTGTCCGTCAGTTCGCCGGCTGTCGGTGAGTTGCAACAGAATCTCAACAGGGCTCTGTGTTCGACGATCACGCAGCACAACCACATACAATTTTCATTCACATATGGATTATCACTGAAGTTCAATCATTCTGTACATTCGGTTTCTCATGGAATTTGTGATATATTTCGGCGGTTTGAATTGAGAAAAGCAGACGCTTAAATGTGTAGGTTTGTGGGTAGTTTGTGTACATCCCAGCACGGTCTTGGATAGTTGAGACGGGCCGCTCGAGATGCCCCTTTGCCACCTGGCCCCAAAGGGGCCAGGTGGCCTAAGTACCCAGCAATTCCCCAATTCAGCATCATGTTTAAACTTTACACTTCTCTAAAAAAACAAGAACTTGGTTTGCTGTTTGCAATGTTCTGCTTGAACTTGGCAGGTCTGGACTCTGATGGCTGACTTTCAGTGATATACTCGCTTGAAAGAAAGAGCTACAGCTGTCAAGAATGCCACGGTGGGGTTCTCTCAAAGTAAACCATTTTTTGCATTGCGACCTTGCTGCAAAACTGCCATTTGGAAGGATTTTGCTGCACTTGATTGGATCGATTGAGTGCCTTTGATTTCAGGAGTTATTTGTACAAGTTGCACATTTTAAATGTTTAGCCAGCTCATAACAAACAAAAGGGGGGCAAAACAAAATCTCCACAGTCGCAAAACCGGCAACCAGATCAACGTTGAACGAAGCGCAACAAGGCCTAGAATTGGGACCTGGTTCCACTGCTGCCACTTTTCAATCGCGAACTCTCTCAGTGGTACTCGATGCTACAATTTGGACCCAATCAAACCGAAGACCAGAAACCCAGCCGCTGCGAATTAGTTAGGAACGGCAGTAGATTAAACTAGAGCAGTTCTCCACGAACATCAACGCAATAAGGCAATAATCATGAAAGTAGTGCACGGGAGACAGACATGCTCATGGATAAACATGTCACTCCTATGAGGCATTCCTGACAAATTTGACAAACATTCTTGAGAGACATTTTTGCAACGCGTTCTCGTTTGCTTGAAGGCTCATCTGTACACTGGGCCTGGACCTACATGCACGGGACTGTTCTCCCCAATGCACAAAGGCTTTACAAGGTCACCAGCGACGTGTCGGTGCGATTCGAGACCATTCGAGACCACTCGAGACTACATTGGCATATCCGAAGACTCTGAGCTGCAAAAAACCAGACACGACTAGTCCTGTGATTGCTGATTCAGCTTAATGTAAGGTTTTCTCACAGATCGAGGGAAGGCTCACATGAAGTCAGCCTCAGAAAAGACTCTCCCCAAAGTCACAAACAGCGACAAACACAATGCTCACAGCCGGATGGCATGGTCCGTGGTGAACATACCATCAGTATCCATCAGTCATCTCCATCCCACCTCAGCAGCTCGGCAAGCCTCGATTGAACCGTCAGTAGCCTCGATTGAAATCGAGAAGAGATTCATGACACGTTCGTGAGATTCGTTTTATCGGATTTCACGAGATGTGGAGAGATACCGGGAACCATCGGAAACCATCGGGAACCATGGGGAACCATCGGGAACCCGGTATGGAGACTGTGGAGACGCCTCAAATCTGCCGCCCTCTTCCTTGACCTTCTGCTCTGTTGCCACGAAGGAGTAGACATCAGCAAGGTCAGCCTAAAGGCTGTGTCTTGGGATGTTTTGGGCTCAGGACTCGTGATCTGAGTCTATGCTGTTTTGATTTGTGTTGGTTCGCGGTTCAGAGTTGCCGACTCCATTGATGGTCTGCTTCTTTGGAGCAGCCTGGCCAATCACAAGCACAGTTCTTCAGGTCCCTGTCTGGATTGAAGGAGATTCCATGTTGCAGCGGAAGCCTCCTCCTTGGAATCCTTTGAAGCTTCTTTCTCCTCGCTGCCTTGGATTCTGCGCTGCAAGTTGAAGCACAGACCTGAACCGTTGCATGACATTCGATGACATTCTATATATTCTATATATTCTATATATTCTATATATTCTATGTATGACATTCCATGATCTACCTGCGAAAGCCAAGCCACCTTTGGCAGCCGCCGGCGCTGCCTAGCACTGATTTGTTCAAAGCTGAAGAATTTGGAACTATAGTCTGTGGTGACCATGTGCACAACATCTATAAATGTACTGAAAGCACCAAGTCGACCTCTGAAACGGACTGAAACTCCCCGACCTCTTTGGTTTCCTTCGATTCCTTGTCATCATTGTCTTTTCCCATCACTGCCTTCAGATTCTTCATCCTCACACACAAACACGTTGAACACCCACAAATACAATGAGTGACTAAAGGACTTCAAGATACTTCAAGTACCTTCATGACTCCAGACTTTGCAAACATACTTGCAGCAAAGGTTCAGTGCAGCCCTACCTATTGCTTTGGCATCCTCCTCTGGTGGTGGCTTTGCAGCCTTGGTGGATAAATCCGTCAACGGCAAGGCGTCGGTGACATCGACAGCATGAACGGCATCAAGAGCATCGGTGCTAAGTTGGAGGCTTCCTCGGCCTTTTTCTTGGCAGCCTCCTCTCTGCGCTTCTTAACCTCTGGAAGGTGAGGTGACATTGACCTTTTGAAGCTGATTGTGATACTCCGCAGGGAGGCAACGACTCCATGGAGCAACTGATTGAAACCTGATTGATGCAATTGGTCCACAAGCTGCCTCTTCCAATCGTTTCAAGTCAGCTTGCGCTTCTGCAGTCTTGCCGGCCTCAAGATTGCTTGACATGTCTGGGCGAGCAAGTGACCACTTTCCTTACTGCTCTCAGCTTCAGAGCCTTGTGGAGTTCTTCATACCGTCGCCTAGCTGCTTGCCTCATCCAACAAGAGAGGTCAGGACCCAACTGCAAAAGTCATCAAAAGATTATCGAAGAATCAAACGGCCGGTGCCAAGTCGGCTCGGATTACAAACCAATCTGCGGAAGGGCCATCATAGCTGGGTGCAAAGCTTCTCCAGCTCTTCTCTTTGCTTGCGAGTCAATTCCACCTGAATTCAGCACACGTTTGGCTGCGGTCTAGCTGGATAGTCACTTAGCAGGGTGTCAATACGCTTCAATACACTACACACTGAGGATCCATGGGCTGCGTATCAAACCTACTACAGTAAAGCCAATTAAGATTGGGACTCCATGCTTGTCCACATGGGCGTATCCTGCTGCCTTGGCAGTGACATTTTCAGAGACCAGTGGTATTCTCCGTGTACTCTCAGAGCAAAATCAGACCTTATCCGCTCAGCTCGTGCTCAACGGAAAAGTGTCCACATGTTTTTTAAACTCATTATCCCCAAATGAGCGATGGCCGAGGACTAAGCATTCAGATTGCAAACCTCTCCGAATACATCAGCCCGTTGTGGCTTGCGGACCTTGATGGCGTGCTGGATAAGATTGAGGGTCAAACTGCATAACACGCGCGAACTCATCAAGCACAGTTCGCGTAAAGTGCTTGACACGTGAAGTCTAAATCGAAACTCGCTGGGCAAGAGCGCAGGCTTTTCTTCTTCTTCAGATGCCTAACAGGTTCAACAGGCCAATCTGAAGCTCCAAGCGATTTGAAAAACTTGGGTGTCTGTTATGTGCTGCCCGTTTCTTGACGAAGTGCTGCCAGCTGCGATTGTTGCCGGCAATGCCTCCTCTTCCTCTTCTTTAGCTTTTCCGGCTCGGGCTGCCCTGGCCTGCCAAGTGACAGCTGGCAGCTAGATAGTCTAGTTCTCTCTGCTACGGAGATCATGCCAGAGAAGCAGTACTTCCAAATCTCAACAACCAAGACAAATTATTCATCAATGGTCTCTTCTTTGGGTTTCGATCTCCAGAGACCTGCAGTCTCGTGTTGGCAAGTAGTAGGTAGTGCCGAAGTGCTGAAGTAGCTCAAATTTTGGTAAATGTGCAAAAGAGTCTAGCAGCAGTTGAATGGAGAAACACTACACTACACGGGGGAAGTCGACAACACATGTGAGGCAAGACATTCTTTCTTGTGGGATTGAACTTGTGGCCAAACCGGTATCACCGTGCAAACTTTGAAACCAGCCTCGAGAATCTTCCCCAGACATTGCCAAAGGTTTCTCTGATGACTCTGAGGTTGCTTCACTGAATTTGAGGAACCATTCTGATTTTTTTTCCCAAACCTCTTCAATAGTTGGGTCAAACACCCCAAGTTTCCCGTGTGTTGGAGAAGCGCGTATTCTAAAGTCTTCATCAGTTCGCAATTTAGTGCCAAATTTGGCAAGGACCCAAGCAGTAGCTTTACACCGCGTTATTCCAATAATTTGTCGACATGTTCAACAATGAATTTTGAGTATGCTACATTGCTATTCAAGAGAAAAATGTTTTGAATTTCGAGAGTGTCCGAATAAAAAAGTTGTGGTCACACAAGTTGCAATTCGGGCGAAGTAGTTTCTTGCCGCCAAAATTCTACAACAATTTAGGTGCCTTTTGTGCTGCAAAGTCCGGTTTTGTGAAGCTAGATTGGGGACTGGGGCAAGCAAGTTCTACAGTAACTGTACATGCACAGGGATTGTGGGACTGTGAGTTGGGGGAAAGCATGGGGAACCTTGGCGCGCCATGTTTGTTGATATCAGCGTTGCAGATTGCACGGCCATGGTCTTGCGCATTGCAACACCTTTTGCTTCATTGTGTTATGTACCATGCCATTTGTTTGAATCCCCCAAGTCAACTACTCCGCTGGCACCAAGTTATTTTGCACTGATTTCTGCTCCAGAAATTTTCTGTGTTCCAAATGAAACCAATGAATGATTTGCATTTTTATCGCGTAAACATTGCATGATCGCGAAAATTTTCAGTGTATAATGTTTACTTTACATAATCATATTCTTCCCCCTTTCCTAGTTTACGTCGGCTTTGTGAAGCTCTACGATAAAATGTCTTTGGGGTGAGTCGACACACAACGAATGATGAGATATGTCAATTATCCCGGCAAGGGACCCCAAACAGTGTGGGAATAGGGAGCACATAGGGAAGAGAAAGCTGAGAATCCAAAAGGTGCAGGGCAACATAAAGGTGGATGCGGCAGCGACCTGTTTTCCAAAGGCAATGGAGAGTCGCAGGAGCGAATAGTGTGTGAGAGATAGAGCGCAGCAGAAGTTGGAATGCGGTTGCTGCAGAGGCAGAAGAAAGAAGTCAACGTCTTGAGATTTCTATTCTTAGCTGTGTTTGCTGTGCAGCACATGCGAGGACCATAAACGCAACCGCACTATTCTCGCGCAAGCGCTCACGCAACGGATGAACAAAGGCAATGGGAAATTTGCGTCGGATGCAGGGCACGCGGACGAGGTAAGAAGACAAGACCGGGGAAACAAGACAGACGAAACAGGGTCCCGCAGATGCACCGGATGCCACGGATGCCGGTGCACAACATCTGGAGCCAGCCGCGGTCTTGAGAGTTGTCAGTTCGTTGGTGAGTCACGATATGTGTACTATGCGATAACTGTACACGGATGCCACGACGAATGCGCGTCGAATTACTATGTACGCTGATGCCACAGACTGCACAATGGCACGTAAAACTGTACACAAATGCCACTACTGCACAGACACAACGGAAACTCTATAATTATCTACCTTCGTCGCGAAGACCCTGATCGTGGATGACAGATCAAGGACAAGACCAGACAAGAGCAGACAAGCCATGTGTCGGATGCGTCCACTAAGACCAGACAATGGACACAAGACAGCCCTGCCTCCGATGCGTAAACTGTACACGGATGCATGCGAAGGACAAGACCAGACAAGACCAGACAATGGAAACAAGACAGCCCTGCCTCGCATGCGTCCAATGCCACAACTGTACATGGATGTATATCAAGGACAAGACCAGACAAGACCAGGCAAGCTTTGCCTCGGATGCGTCCAATGCGAGAACTGTACACGGATTCGGATGCACATCAAGGACAAAACCAGACAATGGAAACAAGACAGCCCTGCCTCGGATGCGTACTAGTTGGCTGGGCGGCCGCAGAAGGCCGCGTCACGAAACACTGATTTTGCTAGTTCACTGCACTGGCGCCACAGCGAGAGCGCAATTTTTGATTTTTTT
>BGPT01000661.1:69800-87582 GCA_003297045.1 Symbiodinium sp. clade C Y103
TCTTGGACTTTCACACATCTGGGATGTTACGTCATGAGATCTTTTCTTGGACTTTCACACATCTGGGATGTTACGTCATGAGATCTTTTCTTGGACTTTCACACATCTGGGATGTTACGTCNTCTCTGGCACTTGCACACATACGTCATGCTACGTTACAGACGTCTTCTCTGGCACTTGCACACATACGTCATGCTACGTTACAGACGTCTTCTCTGGCATCATGATGTTACGTCATGAGAGTTTTTCTTGGACTTTAACACATCTGGGATGTTACGTCATGAGATCTTTTCTTAGAATTTAACACATCTGGGATGTTACGTCATGAGACCTTTTTTTGGACTTTAACACATCTGGGATGTTACGTTATGAGATCTTTTCTTGGAATTTAACACATCTGGGATGTTACGTCATGAGAGTTTTTCTTGGATTTTAACACATCTGGGATGTTACGTCATGAGATCTTTTCTTGGAATTTCCCACATCTGGGATGTTACGTCATGAGAGTTTCTCTTGGACTTTAACACATCTGGGATGTTACGTCATGAGAGTTTTTCTTGGACTTTGACACATCTGGGATGTTACGTCATGAGAGTTTTTCTTGGACTTTAACACATCTGGGATGTTACGTCATGAGAGTTTTTCTTGGACTTTAACACATCTGGGATGTTACGTCATGAGATCTTTTCTTGGAATTTAACACATCTTGGAATTTAACACATCTTTTTGCAGATTAAACCAAACTTGGCGAAGATGCGGTGCATGACAATAAAAAGGGCTGCACTGAAGAAATTCAGGTGAAAGTGTCTCAACTGAAGTAGNNGCCAGCGTGGAGGATTTGCCACATCACCATTTATACAATGGTATCAGAAATGAGATGAATGTGTACGAAACCATACGGCCATCTATGACCGCCCGACCTTGTAGTTAAACTATTTGCTGGTTACTACTAACTTTAGGGGAATTAGTTCAAACAGTTTGAGTCACTCTCTGCAAGTAGTAGAAACCAGTTGCAACTTTTTCAAAAATAGTTAGAGGATGAGTTGTAACTGTCACAAACTAGTTGCAGAGTTGGTTGCAGCCAGTTCTCTACAGCTTGCAGAATTAGTTGCAACTAGTTGTGACCCTGTCCCTGGGCCCAGAGTCGGAGAGTTAGTTGTAACTTGTAACCCCAGCCCCGGGCCCAGAGTTGGAGAGTTGGTTGCAACTGGTTGTAACTTCAGCTCCCAGGGTCAGAGAGTCAGTTGTAATTAGTTGTAACCCTGGCAGAGTTAGAAAGTTGGTTGCAACTAGTTGTAACCTGCCTCCGGAACCAGAGTTGGGTGTTAGTTGTAACTATTTGTAACCCTGCCCCCGGGGATTGGAAAGAGTTTTATTCTTAAAACAAGGAAGCAGCAATAGTTTTAGTAGCAGTAGCAGTAATAGTGGATTATTATTAGCAGCACTAATAGCAGCAGTGGTAGTAGTAGCAGCAATGGCAATACTAATAGTAGAAGTAAAAGTAATAAAATTTCCTGCCCCAGTAGTTTTGTTCATAAAACAAATAGTAATAACAGTAGTAGCACTAGTAGTAGTAGTAGTAGTAGTAGTAGTAGTAGTAGTAGTAGTAGTAGTAGTAGTAGTAGTAGTAGTAGTAGTAGTAGTAGTAGTAGTAGTAGTAGTAGTAGTAGTAGTAGTAGGAGTAGTAGTAGTAGGAGTAGTAGTAGGAGTAGTAGTAGTAGTAGTAGTAGTAGTAGAGAGTTGGTTGTAACTAGTTGTAACCCTGGCCTCAGGCCCAGGGTTAGAGAGTTAGTTGTAACTAGTTGCAACCCTGGCCCCGGGCCCAGGGTTAGAGAGTTGGTTGTAACTAGTTGTAACCCTGGCCCCGGGCCCAAGGTTAGAGAGAGTTACTTGTAGATAGTTGTGACCCTGGCCCCGGGCCCAGGGTTAGAGAGTTAGTTGTAACTAGTTGCAAACTAGTTAGAAAGTTGGTTACAGCTAGTTGCTAACTAGTTCCGGAATTAGTTACAACTAGTTGCTAACTAGTTGCTGAGTTGCTGAGTTTTTACCCCCCCCGAGATTTGCATAGATCAGGGTTAGGGTTGATTGAACCCTAACTCCAACCCACCCCTCCCGACCCAACCTCAGATGTGAAAGTATAGTGGCCAGGTGCGGGTACTCTGACGCCGGGTCCAAGTGGACGCGATGACTCTCCAAATTGCATTGGATGCTAATGGGCCGCAAATCCTCGGCATCTATGGCTCCATCGGTGAGACGGATGCCTGGCTTTTGCAATGAACCTGCCGGGTGGATTGCGACACCTGAGGCAGTTCTGACCGATAGGTCCATCGGTCCAAGTTCTGCTAAGATATGCCAAGCTTTGTACGGCATCTGACTGATCTCGGTGCCACTAAGGCCGTTTTGCCGTTATGCCTGGTTGTTGAAGTGCTTTAGCGGAAAGTGGTCTAGCCATTTCTGAGCAGCAGGTGTGTGCCTCCACCAGCCTTCAAACGCTTCGTCCACCTGCGGGAGCTGGCGATTCCAATGGCGCGCCACTTCTGGCAGTCATGGTGTGAAAACTAACAGCGTTAAGTGCTGATTTTGGTGGCAGGGCAGTTTTTTCTAAGTGTGTGACACTGAACCTAGAGGGTGAGCGTTTAGTGTGACAGTTGTGGCACTACACGCCTTTTACCGTGGGAAAACCAGCAAAACAGGTCCAGCGTGTAGTCTGTAGTGGCTCTTTTGTTTAAATTACATTGATCTTTGAAAAAGTAATTGCGAGCGAACACCAGGAAACGGTGAGTGTTTAGTGGGGCACTACACGCCCATGCGGTCGCATCTAAAAAATCGATGTTTACAACCGAACACCAGGAAACGGTGAAAATGTGTCTCCGGCCACAGCGCGGAGCGTTTAGTGGGGTATTACACGCCTACGCGATCGCATCTAAAAATCGTTGTTTTTCCACAGCGCGAAGCGTTTAGTGCCGACTTTGTTTACCACAGCGCGAAGCGTTTAGTGCCCGTTTTGCTGGCAGGTGCAGTATTTGTGATTTGCGTCGCACGAAACTCAGAGAGGGTGAGCGTTTAGTGCCGCCGCTTGTGGCACTACACGGCTACACGGCAGGTTTCTGTGTTCAAACCCTGGCAGGCGCAGTATTTCAAAATCAATACTGCGCCTGCCAGAGTTTAAGCTGTGAACTGGCCACGCTTGCTTCTGAAAAACATTGTTCCTGCCAGCGTTTAAGCTGTGAAGTGGCCATGTTTGCTTGTCCAGGTAAGCTGGGGGGTGGCCATGTTTGGTTTGTTAAGTACCGCGGTTTGTCAAATGCTTGCCACGGGTTAAGCTGTGTGGTGGCCATGTTTGCTTCTGAAATACTGCGCCTGCCACAGGTTTAAGCTGTGAAGTGGCCATGTTTGCTTCTGAAATACTGCGCCTGTGAGGTGGCCATGCTTGCTACTGAAAAATTGCGCCTGCCACGGGTTTAAGCTGTGAAGTGGCCATGTTTGCTTCTGATATACTGCGCCTCCCACGGGTTAACGTGCCATGTTTGCTTCTNACGGGTTTAAGCTGTGAAGTGGCCATGTTTGCTTCTGATATACTGCGCCTCCCACGGGTTAACGTGCCATGTTTGCTTCTGAAAGACTGCGCCTGCCACAGGCTTAAGCTTCTGAAATTTCGCGCCTGCCGCGTTAAGAGATGTGTTGAATACGCCCCGCTCCCCAGCGGCAATGCTGCGTCAGTGTGAGATGGAGCACGAAGCTGTCATATGCTTCCCATGGCTTTCCACAACAGCATTGCNAATACGCCCCGCTCCCCAGCGGCAATGCTGCGTCAGTGTGAGATGGAGCACGAAGCTGTCATATGCTTCCCATGGCTTTCCACAACAGCATTGCCGCCGGGGGTGTGGGAGTTCTTCGCTGTGCGCGCAATGAGTATCGGAGGAAAAAGCGCTGGATCACATGGATGTGAGGCCACGGCGGCCACATGGTATTTTCTTTACATTGCAGCAGAGACGGAAGAGGGATCAGGGGCAAGGTCCGCAGCGTCAGTGTTCTCACTGAAGGTGGGCCAAGTCCAGAAGCCACAGAAGATGGTAAAACAGGAGCGGCAAAGGTCGTCCATGAAGATGAGCCGGAAGACCGATGGGCTTCAGGCCAAGAGAGATTCGCCATGACTGAGTCACATTTCGTTCCTGACATTTCGAACCTGCTAAAAGTGAACTAGGAAGTTAACAGTCACTGAGATGCCTTGAGAAAGTGAGGTAGTAGATCACGATAAACCAGCGACAAAGAGAAGAACAAAGAAAAGAGAGGAACGGAAAACCAAAAGAGGGAAGGAAGGAAAGAAAGGAAAAACCCGAGAAGAGAGAGAAACAAAACCAAACCCAAGAAAAGGGCAGGCAGCAAAAGCGTTTGTCCGGAAGAGGTCAGAATCCCGTGGCTCACGGAAGGATGCAGTTTGCATCGTACAGGTGACACATCACTTTACAGGCAAATGGGACATAAGGGCTGGGGTGACGTTGACTCTGGCCCATGGATACTGATGAGTCTGCCAGTCAGGGCGGTAGCAGTCGAGCAACTCACGGAGGTGCGAAAATCCTTGATCACGAGTCACTTGGAATACCTCCAGGCGATTGGATTCATCAAAGCGAATGTCCAGGTCACCAGTAGTGAGATGAACTTGCCATTGTTCTTCGACTCTCTCAACTACCTCTTCCAAGCTGGTGTCAAAGGTGAAGGTGTCGACCTGATTCGCACACACATATTTGTATACTGCCAAAGAGCTCGTTCTTCCATACCATAGTCGTCAATGAAACATGGTTGCGAGGATCTATAGGGTAGTAGTTCCAGTTGGCAGCAGCCAAACTGGATAAAGTGAAAAATCGTAATGATCACCACATCTCTCCACGCGGGAGGCTCAGAGCTTGAGGAGCCAGGTGCAACTGGTAGTTGTGGTGTGGAGTACCAGCGATGCAGAGGATCATCACGAGAGCGAGAACGTTCAACGTTCATGATGTCAAAAAACAGATCACTCTAAGAATGCTAAAACCACAAGCATCGGGAAGTGCATGTGGAGATGAAAACAAATCAAAGGAAGGAGGTTCTGGACTGAAAGGAAGTAGTACCAAAGTGACACTAACGAGAACCATCGATCATTTTCCTCTAGTAGGTTTTAAACGACAGGTCAGCCTACAAATAAAAGCGCTCCACTGATTGGGATGATCCACGGAGGAAAAAGCGTCGTATTGACGTCATTTCCAATCGGGGCGACAGGTCTGAAGGACGCCCAAAATGGAGCTATGTCGAATGTTCATCATATCCATTCAGGTGTTAGTAGAGGCCGCGGTATTGAAGGTGACGTACAAAATATTTTCAATAATGATATACGCCCGGCTACGTGAGTGTATAGATGCATATCAGAGCATGAATCAAACAGGTTTCCGGACAGGAACAGGGATTGATGATGCCTTTATTGTTTTGGAATCGTTGTGCGGGAAATGTTTGGAATGGAATGCGCCATTGTGGTTTGCAAGCCTTGATTGGACTACTATGATGGATGGAACGTTTTAACGGACCCAAAACAAGAGCCTTTTTCCAACCCACAAAAAAGGGTTGCAAGTCAAGCAGCTGAGCACGCAAAGTGAAACCAAATCAAATTAAAACATGCTAAAAAAAGCAAACTAGGCAAAAAAAAATCAAGCAACGCAATCAATCAAGAATGAAAGCAATGAAATACCGTGCGGGTCCCTTCCGGCGTACGTAGTTTTTTGATCCTTTTTGGGCCTCATTTTGGGATCCTCTCACTGGTAGTTTTGCTTTCCCGCAAAAAAGGCAGGCGAAACACTAGAACGCTCCAACTGCGCAATCGGTTGCCCAAACCGGCGACCGACACAACACAATGAGAAAAGAAAACAATTTTAATTATAAAATATCCTTTATATTCCAACTAAGGTGACGTCAGGTGCCCGGGTTTTGAAGAGAAATTGCAATACCTCTAGAACATAATCCCTTAGAAGCGCGTTCCTAATGAGTGCAGCCAATTTCAATGGATCTCTTTCACTAAATTTGGTCCATCTTTTTCCTAATTGGATCGTGCAATGGGAGTGGAGGTTTCATTGGGAACTTTTTTGGCGTAGCGTTTGCAGATTGTTTGATGTTGCTAGAAAGGAATGTCCATTGCCGGTTTCTGACTTTCAAACAACTCTAGGAATCTTGGAAAGAAAATCCTTAGGGTTGAATTTTGCGGTGTGGCAAGCTCAGACCGTTCGCAACCGTTCGCCGTTCGCAACCGTTCGCAGCCGTCCGCAACCATCCGCAACCGTTTGCAACCGTTCGCAAGTGTCCGCGTGAGGTTGCTATGCCCGTGTCATGGCAGCCAGTACTTTGGAGGTGCCATCGTTGTTTTTGTCTATAGGAAAAGCTGCAAAAGTGATGACATCGAAACGTCGCTGTCTGTGGGGGAAGCTGTGAATTGATGATGGACTGTCGAAACGTCTTTGTCTGTGGAGGAAGCTGCAAAAGTGCTGATGTTTCGTCACTGTCTAAGGGGGAAGCTGCAAAAGTGATATGTTTCGGATGTTTCAAACGTGTCGAAACGTTGTGGGTCAGGTGTGGCATTTTTCGTGACATTTCAAGTCAGGAGTGTCTCCCATGGGTGTCTCCCAAGAGTGTCTTTCAGCGTGTCTTCCAAGAATGCCTTCTCGGTGTCTTCCCAACTCCTTGCGAGCGCGGCTGGCATACCCTGCGATTGGCGTGAGTTTTGTTCTGCCCGTGCCTGGACAGAGACCCTCTCAAGATCTATCACGCAACAGCAAGAGTTAGATCATGCACGTGCTGAGCATTGTCGAAATGAGAAACGTACGCTAGAAAGGTTGTTCGCAGCGGTGGCACAAACAAACATATCGAGGGGCGAAAACCTGCATGTGTTTTTTAAGGCTAAGATCCTGCACGGGCATGTGTCTTCATTTTGGATTGCTCATGAAAACAATTGACATCTTGGATGTTGATCATTGCCAGCGTGGTTTTCAACTCAGTCAATCTTGACGTGTAGCGTCTCTACAGGCGCTGGTGGACGTTTGGGCGCCGCTTTCGGGGGTTTAATTTTGGTTTCCGGGCGGTGCTGCATGGACTGGCCTCCAGGGTGCGGGGAGTTTGCCGCGCAGGTGCGCTGTGGAGCGCAAGAGCCCGCTAAAGAAGCCATAGGCGACGATCAAGCAGCAGGCGAATCTGTGAAGGAAGATCGAGGGAGCACCCACAAACTGCGTGAGCAAAAGCCGCAAAATTGAACCAAAAAATGGACGTCATTTCGGGGTCTAAAAAGCGGACCCCGTTTTAGGGTCTGTTTCCGACCCCTTATTAGATTTTCTAATATAACCAAAAGCACGGACCCCAAAAACGGGGTCCGCTTTTGGGCCCCGAAATGGCGTCCATTTTTTAGTTCAATTTTGCGGCTTTTGTTCACGCAGTTGGTGGATCCTCCCTCACTCGATCTTGCTTCGCAACTTCTACGTCTTGCACGCCTGCTGCTTGATCGTCGCCTATGGCTTCTTTAGCGGGCTCTTGTGCTCCACAGTGCACCTGCACGGCAAAGCCCCCGCACAGTACTTTGTATTTCTCAAACGCCGGAAATGGTGGTCCTTCGCAGGGGCCGTCCCGCATCCGCATGGGCATCCGCGGGCATCCGCGCGTTTGTTGTGCACCTGTGGTCATCGCTGTAAAGGTTCTGGGAAAAGGTTTTGAGCGCGGTTGACGCCAAATGAAAGTACCAAAGATTAGGCCTCGAATAGACATGTGCACTATTTGGTGACCCTCCAAATCCTTTTTCGTGGCAGGCGCACTATTTGGTGACCTCCTAATTCCATTTTTCGTGGCAGGCGCAATATTTGGTCAACCTCTACTTCCGTGTTTCGTGGCAGGCGTAACGCCCTCTATAGACAGCCTCCTTTGAGTGCACCCTTGGAACGTTTTGTTGTCCTCAAGAACCAAACATGAGGTACAAAAAATGAGACCGCAATTCGGCTTGCAGAGCAGCTTCCAACTGTTGGGCCCTCCTTGTACGAAGAATGAATGATAAGGTGAAGCCAGCTTTGGAATTTTTCCGGTGTGCACATTGTCGGATGTTTTCTTCAAACCACAACTGGTGCAACAGTTGGCCCGGATTCGCTGCACTTCGGGATCCTTCTGAAACGGGCGTGCCAATTTCAATTCTGTTCCTTTAGGATGCGATGAGCGAAGGAAGTTGAGAAGTCAAACTTCCGACAATATGGACAAATGGAAAAGCACAGCTAGCGAAGCCAGAAGAGAGAAAATTAGATAGGAGAAAGTCAGAAAGGATCAGAAGGGAGAAGAGCAGATGCGCGAAAAGGTGGGAAAGTCGCCAAACACTGTGTTTTTCCAATATTTTGTGGCTCCGGAGGGTCGAAAATTGGCTTGCTAAAAGCGGCGGGTGCGGAGCCATCTTGGGAGATGAGAGAAGAAAATGCGCCGCTGTGGCGCGAAGCACATTTTGAAGTGAAAAGGTACAAAACACCTCAGCGTTGAAGCGCTTTTGGAAGTTGAGATGTGGAAAAAGTGCACACCGTTGTGGCGCAAAGCACATTTGGAAGTCAAAATGCTAAAAGCAGCGCAGCCCTGGACCACTTTGGGAAGTTGTGATGTCGAGGACGTCCGAACGTCGTTTTGTGAGGCAGGCGCAAGGGTTTCTGCGCCTTGTCAGTTTTGTAGGATTTTCAAAAACGATGGAAGGCGTGGGACATTTGAAGAGGCATTTCGCATGGCAGGCGCAGCACGTAAGACACTTGAAGCACATATGTTCAGAGGTCAGGTGATTTCCTGAGATGGGTTGCACTTTGGAGCATCAGATCTTCAGGTTTGTTAAAGTCATTTTGCGCGGCAGGTGCAGCTTTGTATGACCCGGGCTCAATTTTTCGTGGCAGGCGCGCTACTTTGGAGACATGGCATGGAAAAATCGCAAAACTTATTGGTACGAGGCCCGCAGCTGCGCACTCAACTTTCCATTTTTGAAGGAAGCCTCGCAGAATTGCTTGGTTTTTCAGGTTGTCAGCATGGAGGACGTCTCGCAGATTTGCTTCGTTTCGGAAGGTTAAATTACATTACGCTACACTAACTACAACTACAACTGCAACCAGAACAACCCCACCAACCACAACAACCACAACAACTACAACAACCACAGCAACCACAACAACCACAACAACCACAACAACCACAACAAGCACAACAATCACTACAACCACAGCTGCAACCACAACAACTACAACTACTACAACAACTACAACTACTACAACTACTACAACTACAAATACAACCACAAAAACCACTACAACTACACTACCCTGCACCACAACTGCCACTACAACTACAAATATAACTACACCTACAACCACTACAAGTACAACAACCGCAACTACAACAACTACGACCACAGCTTCAACTACAGCTTCAACTACATGACAAGTAACTACAACTACAACAACTACAACAACTACAACAACTACAACTACAACAACTACAACACCACACTGCACTGCACTGCAACCACCAGTACAACCACAACCACAACAACCACAACAACCACAACAACCACTACAATTACAACTACGACTGCAACAGCTACAACTACAACAACTACAACAACTACAACTATTACAAGTACTACAACTACAACTGCAACTACAACAGCTACAACCACAACCACAATAACCACTACAACATACAACCACAGCAACTACAACTACAACTACTACAACAACCACAGCTACACCTACACCTACACTACAGCTGCACTGCACCGCGCTACAACTACAACTAAAACTACAACAACTACAACAACAACAACCACAACAACCACAACAACCCCTACAATCACTACAGCCACTACAGCCACTACGTTGAGAGATTCTTGCAAAGAAACACGATTTTATTTCCTCACGCAACTTTTATGGTTTGTGTTTTGGTTTTGGTTTTGTGCTTGCGCTGCTTCAAAGAAACCAACCTGTGAAACACACAAACCANCGATTTTATTTCCTCACGCAACTTTTATGGTTTGTGTTTTGGTTTTGGTTTTGTGCTTGCGCTGCTTCAAAGAAACCAACCTGTGAAACACACAAACCATTGGGACACACACATTCAATACATACCTCTTACGCATTTCCACTCAAGGGTAGGGAGGGCGGGCTAGTCTGAAAATTTGACAAAAGACTTGTCNAAACCATTGGGACACACACATTCAATACATACCTCTTACGCATTTCCACTCAAGGGTAGGGAGGGCGGGCTAGTCTGAAAATTTGACAAAAGACTTGTCAAATGGGGACTGGTAGGTAGTTAGGCGGTTCCTAGGTTAGCTGAAGCCATGGTAGTCAGACTTGCTGGTGTCACTGGTTCAAACCCTACAGATGCTAACGTTTCTCATGTTGACAGTGAAGCTGCTGTTTTGCCGGTTTCAGAGACAGATGGTGCAACTGGTAGGGTTTTTCGAGACGTCAGTGATGTACAAGCTGTTGGTGCTAACCTTGATACAGTTCAAAACTTTGACGGGTCGCTTTCTTTTGAAGATGTGACTGCACTGGAAGTTAGACTTGATGGGACTGCTAGTGGACCTACTGAACCTGGATTAACAGACTTTTTCCAGCAGTGTGCAGAAGAGGGCAGTTTTTCGGCCGCACCCTCAATTGCAAGAACCTCAGAGATGGGCTTCGATGAGTGGCAAGAACAGTTTGAAACTGAGACAAATGCACAATCTTCGAACGCAGTCTTTGACACAAACACTGCAGTTGACGTTGCTGCTCGTTCAATTCCTCCACAAATCATGGAACCTATCTGGGAACAGGGTATTTGGGGAGTTATTTTTGGTGGCAAGTCGTTGCTTGATGTTTACAGACCATTTGGAGAGTCGCTCAAGAGACCGGTTGATACATCAGCTCCAAATACTATGGATGAGACATCTTTGCCATCTTCGTCACGAGTGAGACGTGCGTTGGAACCAGGGTTGTCATACAGTGATGTCGTCAAAGACAAACCAGACATTTCTTGGCAAGAACAACGTGAAGCAGATCTGCAAAGCACTGTGAAATTCTGGATTGCTTTAGTGGAGCGTTGGGATTCAGATTGCAGTCTCATTACAAGCATTCTGGAACTTGATGATACTGGTAGAGTTTTCACAATGTTTGCCCATCTGTTTGCAGGTAGGTCTCCGGTGACGATCAAAAAGCGTGGCTACAGCATCATGAGGGTCTGCGACTTTCTTGACCGCAGTGACAAGTCGTTTCCATGCTCAGAGAGTGCTTTCTACAACTTTTTGTGTCATGAGCAGACAAGCGGTGCACCCCAGAGTAGGATGAAAGGCTACATGCAGGCCATCAACTTCGTTCAGCATGTGATGTCAGTTCATGAACTTGGTCCTTTGACAGTTAGTGCTCGTTGCAAAGGGGCATGCTTGGGTGAGTATCTCAGGGAGCGCATTCAAGCTTCACCATTGAAAGTGACTGAACTGAAACGTATTCACAATTTGCTTTACAGTTGTGACGACCTGTGGGTGCGCATGTTCTGCGGGGCATTACTCATGTCAACGTACTGCAGAGCACGTTGGGGTGACCTCATGAGATCTGAAAGCGTCATCCTCGATCATGATTGCAAGGGGCAACTGACATATCTGGAGGCACGTACGGGGAGGCACAAGACGATGAGGTCTCAGCTTCACCGGCATCAATTCCTGCCGATGGTAGCTCCATGTGTCGGCATTGATGGAAAAAATTGGGGTCTAGTGTGGCTTGAAGTCAGGGCAGCCTTGAAAGTTGAGTGGCCTCCAGAAGGCCTTGTGATGCCTGCACCTGGTATGCAAGGTCAGGTGACTGGACGACCCTTGGAGACTCAGGAATGTGCTGCGTGGCTCAAGAAGATTGTCAGCAACTCAGAAGTTGACACCAATCGGCGAATCTCAAGTCACTCTTTGAAATCAACCTTCTTGTCATATGCGGCCAAGAGAGGGATTGGAATCCCCGAACGGCTCCAACTGGGCTATCACACAAGCAACTTCCAGATGGGCATGGTGTATTCCAGAGACGGAGCAGCAGCTAGCATTTTAGTACTGGAACGGTTGATCAAGGAAATCCACATGGGTCAATTCGACCCTGATGATACCAGGAGCGGTAGGATCAAAAACACAGCCAATGCTACTGCCCCTGAAGGTGAGCCAGTCATCATCGATGTCAAAGACGAGGCAGAGGTGGTCGAAGTCTCTGACTCAGAATCTGAGAGTGCTTTGGAGACGAGTTCGACATCAAGTGAGGAACCTAGGCCACCTAATGTAAAGCATGCTCCAGTGTTGCAACCAACTAGTGCACCGGATGGTCATGTGATGTGGCAGCACCGGAAACTCAAAACACTGCATCTCATGAGTGTGCAGAATTGTAGGGTTTTCGTTTGGGGTCGGACTGCCGGGGCCTTACATGAAAAGCTCGAGAAGGCACCAGAATTCGACACTCCTTTGTGCAGCCTGTGCTTTAACAAGTCTAGGTGGTGATGGTTTCATTTTCGTTTTGCCATTTTCAATGCATGTTGTTTCACAAAACATACAACACTGATTTCATATCCACTGGTTTGTTGAGAGACTGACTGGAGAGAGCACATTTTGGTTGCTTGTGCATTACTGCTGATTTGTTTCGACTCCGGACGAATAACGTCGGTGTGGGCCTTGGCAAGCGACTCCAGTGATCAGCATCAGTGAACAGAATGACAGTGGATGCATTTCATTTCCTGTTAAAGTTTTGCTTTCTGCATCAGATTTGACGGAGTTGCTCACACTTGTTTCATCAGATGCTTTGACATAAACGTGTGTCAAAAAAGCGTGGCCAGCTGAAGGAAACTTGAGCAATGCGTTGTCCAATCATTTCAGTTGCGGAAAGCCGTCCATCAGATTGCAGTGATGTTCAGTGATGTGGCAGCATGTAAACTTGTGGGATTGGAATTGCAGCATGGAAACAACGTGCGAATTCCGATGAGATGGCTCAGCGGAAGAGAGCATGTGAGAACGTGCTAATGCAGTTTCCTCCACTTAGAGTTGACATGTTCATTGCACATCATGACACACATGCATGCAATTTTTTTACGGAGCATAGTGCAGAGGGCCAAGAACTTTGAATGGTCAGAGTCTGATTGTTTGGCACTTGCTGAGATGCTTTCATTTTTCCACGTCAATCAATGGAACCATTTTTCTTTCAGATATCGTTTTGTAGAAGCGCGGTGGACTCAGCCATGAGTTTGATTGAATCTGTGGCCGCTTTTAGACAGCGGTGTGATGAGATTACAGCTGATGGGTCTCTTAGGGTCGCACTTGAAGGCCAAGAGATCAGGACCCATAGCTCAATGGCATTCACTATGGGGACGCCACAGATGACCCCGACGGAGGAGCAGTTCACCAATTTGGCCCAGAGGGTCTTTGGAGGTGCACCAAACGTTGGACAGATGGCATCCATCAGGCGCATTCACTTTGAAAGCACGACATTGGTGATCTCCACCATACGGGAGCGAGTCACCAGTGAAGGTGCTGACAAAGGAGATGCGGCTAGAAAAATCCCTCTGGCTGAGAAGAAGCAGAGGCGTGAAGACCAAGTGGCAAGGCTCAGTGGGATCACCATGTCAGGTGAGTTGGATCCCTCACATGCTTTGTTAGACCTTGCAAATCAGATACTTGAGAGTGGGGCCATTGTGTGGCTGGCGCCATCGAAGTGCAGCAAGCGAGATGACGAAGTACAAATGGCCCTGAAAGACAGCAAGAGCTCAGTGCAAGTTGAGAACTCTCAGCTTAAAGTTGGCCCTGCAGCCGACGTGGTTGAGGCAGAGTGGAACTCCGAGCTCAAGTACCAGTGGTGCATGATGAGACGTGGGCTGGCATTGGATCAGTGCCGTGTCTTGAGTTGGAGTGTTCATCAGCAGTGGATCAATTACATGCTCAACCTTTTGAGTCGACCAGTCAATCCTGGATTTCAAGCTATCAAGCTGGAGCAGTTGGTTCGAGCTGACAGGGAGCTTTGGACGTTGCTGGCACAAGAGGTGACAGGTAGTTTGAAGATGCAGGGAAATGATATCCCACTTGACAAGCACGTGACACGCTTGTCAACCGACCCTCGAGTAACCATGTTGCTTCTGCCCTTGCCGAACAACCAGCGACTGACAGACGTGCCTGACAAGCCCAAGGTCACTCCGACTCCAAAGCATACCCCTCGCCCAGCTGCCAAGAATGCAGGCAAGCGCAAGACTAGAGCTGAGCGCAATTGTCCTGACGAGTTGAAGGGTTATACAACCAAGGTTGCAGCAGGTCAGATTTGCTGGAACTACAACCTCAAGGATGGATGCCAGCTGCCAACCAATGGAAAGCCGGCTCGTTGCACACGTGGTTTGCATTTGTGCGCATGTTGTCACAAGCCTGGTCACTCAGCTGTGGTGTGCCGGGATGCCAAACGAGGTTGACAAAGCACGCCCACTGAACCTGCGCTCAAACACCGAAAGCAGGGCGAGAGGGGTTCAGGTGGGGTCAGAGAAGGGCACACCACTTTGGAAGTGCCGCAAGTTTCAACTCTTTCACCCGATGTCAATTGTCTGAATCTCAGCGATGATGAGATGAAAGACTCTGTGGAGGAGCCGCCAAGTGGTGAAACTCCACAACCTTTGCATGATATTTCTGAGGCGATGCCAAACCGCAATACTCAGGACGGATTGAGATGTGTGAGAAATTTCAATGGAATGCCATTAGAAGATTTGTATGTCATTGAGATTTTTGCTGGTTCTGCAAGACTTTCCAAAGTGGCTCGCGATTGTGGCTTCCGCACCATGGCAGTGGACCACACCTCCGCAAGATCTTGTGGTTTTCCTATTTGCAATTTTGATTTAACCAATGGAGATGATTTGCGTGCATTGCTCAATTTTTTGGACGAAGCTGCAGACTGTATCCTTGCCGTTTGGATTGCCCCTCCATGTGGAACAAGCAGTCGGGCAAGGGAAAAGAAGTTGCCTGAGTTGGAAGCTCTCGGCATGAAAGTGCCGGGCCCGCTACGGTCTTTGCAACAACCAGACCAGCTGGATGGGCTTGGTGGAGTTGACAAAATCAAAGTAGAGACAGCAAACATGTTGTACGAAGCAGTTTACACTTTGGCCACCAAGGCATGCGAGCTCGGCATTTTCACTGCGATTGAGAATCCTTCAAATTCTCACTACTGGGGTACAACACCTACAAAACGTTTATGTGAGGAACAGCAGCATCACTATGTCAATTTTCACAATTGCGCCCATGGTGGAGACCGTGACAAAGCCACCTCACTCTGGGTGAATGACAACTGGCTGGACGAGTTGTCAATTTTCTGTGATGGCAAACACAAGCACAAACCTTGGACGACCCAGGTGCGCGGTGGGGGCCTCAAATTTGCAACCAAAGATGAAGCTGCATACCCAGTTTTGCTTTGTGAACGTATCATCAACTGCCTCAAGGGAATCGCATTACAACTGGGTGCCCAATCACCCGAAACTTTGCAACAACAAGCAGCTGGCCCCACTCGAGACAGGTTGTCTCGGCTTGTTTTGGGTGCATTTCCCAGAGGACACAAAGTGAAGCCCTTAGTTGCCGAGTATGGGTTTTACCATACTGTCTATGTTGACCCGCAACAACCTGCTTCTTTGGACAAATATCTAGCAGAACAACCAAAGGGCTCTAAAATTACGTCGCGGCGAATGATTACATGGGGCGAATTTCGGGCCTCTCCGATGGATGATCAGCATACCATGAACCTGGTGACTGACCACATTGACATGGTTGAAAAGGTGCACATTGGGATTCCCAGTTCCCCTGATGACTTCATCAAGCGTGCAATCAGTGCTGGTCACCCCAGGAGCCTTGATCAGTTTATGGATCCACAGATCGAGGTGATGTTGAGAGCGAATTTTTCTGGGGAGCCTGTTGATTTAGCAAAACGCAGAATTTCTTTTTTCAACAAATATTTGAAAAGAGCTCAAGAACTGGCAGAGTCTGAAAAGGCTCTCAGAGAGCAGATGCCGGAGCACGTGAGGATGCTGGTTGGTGACAAGCGACTTTTGCTTTGGCGTGAAATTCTTCAGGATTTGGAGTACCCTGATTTGGGGTTGATTGATGAGATGGCTGCAGGTTTCCATTTGAGTGGATGGATGAACAAATCTGGTGTCTTCAAGCCTCGGACAAAAAGGCCATCAATGTCTATGGAGACTTTGAGACGACTCTCCAAAACTCTCAATGCGTCAACCCTTAGATCCATGGATGTCCGTCAAGAGCCAGACCTCGAGGCGGCCACGTGGGAGGAAACAGTGGAGGAGGAGCAGAAAGGATGGATATGGTTTGACAATAGTTCTGACCAAGATAGCTGCAAGTTCATTGGGCGCCGGTTTGGCATCCAACAATCAAACAAGACCAGGGTCATCGACGATTGTTCATGCTGTGGCCTCAACTGGACAGTGGGACTTCATGAGAAGTTCAGCCTGCAATCCATTGACATTTTGGCTTCGATGCTTGCTGCTGCCTTCAAGTTCTCTGAGGGGAACCCCTTTCCTGAAGTACTTGGACGCTGCTACGACTTGAAATCGGCTTACAAACAGTTTGCTGTTCACTCCGAAGATCGATCAGTACTACGGATGGCAGTGAGAGATCCTTCTTGTGAGCGGCCAAAGCTGATTGGCTTCAACGCTCTACCTTTTGGAGCGGTGGGGAGCGTAGCTGGTTTCTTGCGTATAAGTATGGCGGTGTGGTACATTGGGTTGGTGGCATTGCAGGTTTGCTGGACTGCCTTTTACGATGACTTCAGTGTGCTCAGCCGTAAAGAGCTTCTTTCCAATACTTCCTGGTGTGTGGAAACCCTTTTCTCGATGTTGGGGCTCAGGTATGCGAAGGATGGCAAGAAGTACCTGCCTTTTGAGGACAAGTTCAAGATGCTTGGTCTGAGGGTCGACCTCAGCGCTTGCGACAAGCGAATGGTCTACATTGGTCACACAGATGAACGCAAAGAAGAACTGAGACTGAGGATAGATGAAATCCTTGCAGCAGGGTCCATGGATTCGAAGGAAGCCGAACGCTTGAGAGGGAGAATGGTTTTCTTCGAAGGGTACACCTTTGGTAGGGTGGCAAATGCAGCCATCAAAAATTTGAGCCGCTTCTGCACTGAGCACGCTGGACGTAGGAAGCTGGATGACTCAATCAGATATAGCCTGCTTGCCATCCGGGACCGTGTCTTGGGTGCACCACCAATTGGTGTTGGAGTTCATTTGAATCACACATGGGTTGTTTTCACAGATGGAGCTTGCAACCCGGAGCGAAAGGAGGGATCAATCGGAGGTCTCATCATAGACCCAAATGGTACAGGTCAGTCATTTTTCAGCAGTTTGGTTCCGGATGATGTCATGGAAGAGTTTTTCAAAGTTTCTGCGAACCCCATCCATGAACTGGAGGTGTTGCCAGTGTTTGTTGCATGCCTTGTGTGGGGTCAGAGGTTCACCGGAGCCTTAGTGGTCTACTACATAGACAATGAGTCTGCTCGCATGGCGTACATTCGTGGCAGTGGCGAGACTTTGTTTTCTTCTTGCATTATCCATGATTTCGTTGGAGTCGAGGCGCAATTGCAACACAGGACATGGTTTGGCAGATGCCCTAGCGCAAGCAATCCTTCAGATGGTGCTAGCCGGATGGACCTCTCGTGGTTTGAGGGAAGGAATGTTGAGCACACCAGATTAAGCTGGGAGGAGCTCAGGCATCACCTCAGATTAAATG
>BGPT01000661.1:93128-184748 GCA_003297045.1 Symbiodinium sp. clade C Y103
CCCAACCCCCCCAATCCCCCCCGCAACAACATGTTAAAATCACTGTGACTACACGTACGGTTTCAGAACCGTAGGCATAAACATGTTTATCTTCAAAAATCTTGCATGACAGATTTGACTTGAATAATTCCAAAAAACGTTGCACAACTAAACTTGTTTCTTTCCATCCGCCAAGAACCTATGTACAAAACAAGGACACAAAAAGAAGAGAACATAACCAACCCGAATGCCCTGGGGGGAGGCGCTGCTCCCTTGCCCCAGCCCCCCTCCAGTAGTTTTGTAAGTTCGACCCCTACGCCACCAACAGCCACCAACAACCCACTTAGCAACATCATATCTTGAAAGATGAAACTGCCAAATGTCCCACAGGTACCTGCCTCCAACTGTCAACAACCAACGTACACAACAAGAGGGATGTAAGAATATAGCACCAGCAAGATGTAGCCGAACGCCATGGGAGGAGGAGTGGGGGGGGTTCGCAGATCCTCCAGAAAGAGGGCACAGGCCTTAACAAAAATGTACAAAAATGGACACGTACTGAGGACAACAAAAAAGGTTTCCCATAGGCATCCGGAACAGCATGGCTTTGGTAAGACCAAGGTTTGATCCCTTTGCACTTTTCAGTCCCAATGATATCTTTTCTGATTCTTTGCCCCAAATGAAAAGACAGTGAATCATCCGCTGTTCATTTTTTTTGGTGGGGGGGTTCGATATGATTTATATATAGATAAGCATAGCCTATAGATGTCTATAGTGTGTTTGCTGGCTGATCTTGGTTACATCCCCATGTCTGTGGGCGAACTTCCAGATGTGTGCAAGCAGACAACTAGGCCAACTTGCTATATCAGTTGGAAGACTATGTTGTATCATAGCATATCATGTCACATCACATGACTTAGTGTCATATTCTCACCCCATCTAATCTTGTCTCAAATGATGCCATAAAAGACCGCCGTTTTTTACCCAATAGACTATCCATTGATGCAGTGTCGGGGTATGCGATAGATAGAACATGGATGATCGGTTGTATGCCCACTGGTTTGTTGCCCACTGGTGGTTGTGATTGTTCATCCAATTGCTCTTTGCCGCCCAGAACAGGGGCCGACGGCCTTTACTTGGATTGTGCGCTGCTGTCAGATGAGGCAGTGTGGAACAGCTATGATGTCGTTGTTGAGAAAAAAGGGATTGGATGCTGGTTCAACAATTATTTGGTCAGTCATTAACGGTTTTTGAATACAAGAACAAGTACAAGGTGTTTTTCTTTTCATGATTATGCTGCTAGCTGGGGCTGTGTTGACAAGTGTAGATGGCCACTCCAAATACTGTACAATGTTTGGCTTAATGGAACACGTCTTATCATGCAGCAATATTGCATTGATATCGTTCTCAAATCGAATGCAAGTCAATTGACACCTCAGTATTCAATCATTTGGGGAGAATGACTATGATTGTACATTTTCTACGCATAGAATCGCAGAGAGAGAGAGAGAGAGAGAGCGACAGAGCAAGAGAGATGCCAAGTGCAGTTCATGTTTGAAAAGTCTTGAAGTTCGCTAAATCAGGAATAGCGTCAGTCACCAGCTATCTGACCATGTCAGGATGTCCGAAGAAGAGCTTGGAAGATGAGTTTACGAACTGATGAAGGACGTGGAGAGGTTGTCTACCAGGAACCTGTGGGATACTGTGGTTGGGTTGATGCTGAAAGGGATGGACCACATTTTCGTACAGCCTGAAGATGGAAAGGGGAGAATCTTTGGCCAAGACAAGTCTGACTAAGTTCATTTTTAACTGTGTAATTCCCTATGTTTCATGCTCAATCCTGATTCAGAATTAAATCAGATAAATCCACCTTTTTCATCCCTATCCATTGTTGTAAGCACCGAACAATGAATCTTAGTGACATCCTGCCACCACTGCCAGGCTCCTTTCCAGCCTGCAGTGGGAGCTCTGACCAGGGTCAAGGTGGGTCCTGCGGTTGGATACGAGAAAAGATGGCACCCGGATATTTGATGGTTGAGTTCTGTTGAGTTGAGAAAATCGTGTTCTCCGTTAAAGTCGTCATTTTGGATCATTATCCCAAGTTGTGATCAAGAGACTTGGCTTGGAATTGCCGGCAATACATGTGTGCTACCCAAATCGTGTAGTTCAGAGGTTGAAGTCAATGCCAGAGCTGTGACGTTCCACATGGTGTGGCCTGCGGGGCTTCTTGTTTCATTTTCGAGGCGCGCCAAAGTGGGCGCACAAACAAAAATGAACGCGTATGTAGATAAGGTTTCTTATGTCTAGTTCCAATTACGTTCTCACGGACTGCCTGGGTAACATATTGTGTATTTTGATGCGGCATTGGCAGGTGCCCTTTTCTGACTTTCGCTTAGTTCGCGGCCCTGTGGTTTCTTGGAAGCAGCATCTTGGAGCTCGCCACAGCCTCTATTACTGAGGGGTCGGACTTTGTTGCAGCTATTCTTGCAAAAAGTGTGAGTCCCATTCTTTTTCGATTGCGTAGACGAGGTCCCAGCGGCTTAGGGACCCTTACCCACCCTCAGGCAGCCAACAGCAATGCTGTGATACCCAGGCTTTGGCTGATGCCCCACCGTTGTCCAACCTCAGTGCTGTCTACCAGATTGGCTTCACAGCTCCCTGGCTTCGGACTTTGGAGGTTAGATCCATGGGGTTTGTTTGGAAGCTCCATCGATGGGTGGGGCAGGATGATGATGATGATGATGATGATGATGATGATGATGATGATGATGATGATGATGACGACGACGATGACCTTATGTTGCTTATTTCGGCTCCCAGGGTTGCAGCAGGCAAGTGCGACAAACACCAAGAGTCTCCGTGTTAGCGGCGTTTTGAGATTCACGGTGTTAGCTTTGGGCACACCTCAGAGCGTTGAGGTCTCTAAGTTTGTGCTTCTCAGTTGCAAAGAGGGCTTCAAGGTTCCTTGAGCTGAGGGACCAACTTAATTGATGATTATCAGAGATCTTCAACAGAAATGCAAGTGATGGAGTGCTGCCCCGCAAGGGCCCAGACCTCTAAATCTGACCGCTCTTGCCTTCTTCAAGCAGTCTGGCTTTAAGGATCAGCGAGCAAGTTACCATGAGCCTTGGCCGAACTAGCCTTCGAATGATTGCTGCCTATTTAGAGGTCCGCGCCGCCCAGCCATCTCAGGCTGGAGAACTTCCGCAACGGTAGCTTTCAGCTTGGCCTTGCCGCTGCTTGACGGCATGCTTCGCCGCAGAGGCATGACACGTAGCCCCAAAGACTAGAGCAAACTTGCAGTCTTCCACATTTTCTAGAGTCACGGATCCTTACAATTTTGATTTGAGGATCAGTTATTGTTCTTATGTGCCGGAAAACGCATTTTATATCAAGCCAAGAGGTTTTTGGAAACTGCTTCCAACTTTTTTTGGGGAATGCCGGGCCAGTGGCGCGACTTGAGCTGGTCACTGGCCTGTGACTGAGGAGATTGGAAGCTACTCAGACGACGCTGCAGCCGTGCCGGCTGCTGTACCAAAGGCCATGGATAAGGACGAGGTGCCCGGGCCGTGATGGATCAACCCAGGATTAGCAAGCCCTGACATGACATACCCTGACTACATCTGACTACAATATGCCCAGTATTTTCATCAACTACGGGTTTACTAATCCAGGGTTAATATTCTATCCAAAAAAAGGGTTATCGTTAAGTTGGGTGTCACAAAATGCTTCGGATCATTTTGGATCCCAACAGCAAATATAATCGCTTGATGTTACCAACACCCTGCATTAGATGGGAATCTAGTAGCCAAGACACATATCTTCTGTCAGTTTACTTCCCAACAATGATATTATCCCCTATAGCAAACTTAAACCATGGTCTTGTTTGGGGAGTGCTTGATATAGGGGGAAGGGACTATGTTACGTTAGTAGCCACTACAAGCTATAATCCCAGTCAAACCTCACGTGACCTCCCCCTTCGCATGTTGGAACAGAGGTTGAAAGGCGCCGGAGCTGGGTGGAGAAATTGATCTTCCCAGTGCTGGGCATCTTCTTCAACGAAACCTGACGAGTGGAGGGCAGTTGGGCACCGCAATCTGGCCCTCAATACTAGTAATGTAATGTAATGTCAGTAATGTACCTACCCTTCAAGATGACTGAGGCGACGGCCGTTTTTGTAAATGATTGGGTGCGGCAAGAGAATTGTTGGTTTTAGGTGCTTATCACCTGCAGTAGGATCTCTGTCATCGTCCTCGCTTTGCTGACGAAGGTTCATAGGCAAGCAAGGAGAATGTGGGTTGCCATGAACGATTCCCACAATATCCTGTAGTCATGTGGGTAGAAACAGGTTGATGATGCACCAAAGACACGAAATCTCAGTGCCGCGCCTGCGCCTTCTTACGTGCTCAGGGGATATTTCTGCCGATCTATGATGAATGTGCCCCAAGAAAATCAACGCCCATGATAGTTTAGATCCGATTCCGAGGAAGGGGGCTGGACATGGGACATGGCCGGATAGAACTTGGATCCCCTTGGCTATTTGCCTGCTGATCTAGGTGACGGTGACATAGGTTGCATCAGGATATAGATCAACTTACATGGTACGCACTGCAGATGTACTGTAGTTCGAGAAGAAAGGAACCGTGGTGAGTGCGCACCCCACGCTCGGCCCGCCCGCCTGATGACTCCATGGCTCGTTTGCCTGTGTTCGTTGAAGCTGCTCACGGTCGCATCTTTCGTTTGGAGACCTCTGAAGGCCGCCGGTTCAGTTGGGGTTGGTGGGTTCGCGAGTATTGCTGGAGGGATTGCAGGATCTGAGACTGGGTCCCAGCCAAGCAATACGTGCACAATGTTATAGAACCAGCAGTCTGCGATTGCCAGGTGAGACGCTATCAAGTCTGCAGTCCAGGCTGTACGATGTGCTAGAAGATGCCAACAAAGGACTCCTGCGTTGGCTGTGTTGACTGCGAGGTGTCATTTGTCTGACTTGCCAAGTTCCCGTTGTGTCCAGGAGGAAGACGCATGCTGTCACTGGGACCCTTGCAGTTCAAGGGCCACGAGGCCGTTGGGGAAATCAATCAGTCAATTCTGATTCAATTCTGACACTGCCACGCGGTTTTACAGTCAAGCCTGGAACCATGACTTGGTTCACTGGATTGATGCAAGGGATTATAGCTATAACCATCCGAATCCGAGGGGTTCCGCCAAATCTTCCCATTCCGGAATTGGTTGGACTCGACTTTGTCCCATGACCAGACCATCGTGGATGCAGTGGAGAACTACACCGCGGAAATGGCTGCAGCTGGCCGAAGCTTTGCTGATCCTACGTGGCTTGGTGCACTCGCTGTGTGGCGAGAGGGGCATGGGCACCCTGGGTGTCTCAAGTTTTGACCAATGGCTGGCCACATCTGGCCCTTCATTCATCAAAGTTGGGAAGTCACAAGGGGTTCACAGATAGCCACTTGGCCCTAGCCGTGTGTTGATGTCAGTTCAAGCCAAGCAAATGCGACCGAAAAACCGTGGCCATGGAACCGAACATTTTCAAGATTCGAACCATGAAGGCTACTGCCAGTCACCATGCCAAACTTTAGGGTGTTAAATCCCACCAGCAGTGAAGAATATATATATATATTTCAAATGAGATCTATTCCAGACGCTTTCTGACCCCTCAATACTGGCCTGATACTTGGCCTGATGAATGTTGGAACATGTTTTTTGTTTTATACAAATGCTTTGCGAATGCATTGCGAGAAATTCTTGGGTTTGGATCTCCGGGTCTTAGAAATTAAGATCTAGAATTCGAATGGTTGAAGGTGGATTTCGCTAATTTTTGCTTCTTGTTTCAATCGCCCAAAATGGCAGGTAGTTTTGAACGATTCATTTTTGCAGAAACTGCGCGTTGTCAATGTGCAATTTGCCATGGTTTTCTGATATCGGGGTTCTTTGTTTCAACTAACGAAGTTTTCCAGATTTGTTTCGAGTGCGGGTTTTTTTGCGAATCACAAATCATAACACATGAGGATTTAGTCGTATGGATGGTGGAGTTTACGAATCTACGCATCTATAGAATGAATTCCCCTCTCGAAATCCAGCTTGCAACTCCCTTGGCACCATTGTTTTTAATCAGCTACCTTCACTGCTAGTAATCACAATTGAATTACAGCTGCCTTGCCCTTTTCATCTTTTCTTCTCATCGACATGTTCTTGTCTCCCCTCCTAGTACTTAACCTCCTAGGGCTATCGCATAGCAGCCACCCTGCCATGGTGCCAGGTTTGCCCTGGTGGACTACAGCGAGTTGATGAATTCCAAACGTTCGCCTTTCTGGATCCCAGATACTGCGTATCGAGGGATGACCCTCCAACAGCTCCATGAAGTCTTGGGCTTCATGGGACATCAGGTGCCCGCTGGGATCGACCAAGATTGCACCCCACGTTCGTCATATGGCAAACCCATGCCCATAAACAACGATCGCTTGAGGAGGCTGTTTTCACCGATGCCACCATTTTTGGCCAGACTGGAATGGTGGTCATATTCCTTTTGCCTTAGACGAACCAAAAAGTAAAGTTATGTTCTGAGGGCCAAAGTTAGAGCCACCACCTGGTACCTCGATACCTGGAACAAAGATTCAAAATGTCTCAAGAGTTGAAAATGGAGAACGCATGAAAATGAGGAAACTCATACACAACTTTGACATATAGATTGGGAAAACAAGACAAGGACAATTAGAACAAATGGCTCAATTTTAAGTCTTCAAAATTGAAATCAAATAAGATAATATGAGAGAACAAACAGACACGAAAAACCATATAACAAAACAACACTACAATGGATAGCTTCTTCGGGGTCGTGCTCCGTGGCCGTTTGCTAGAGCCAGAAGTTTTCTTGTCCATGTTTAAAAGTTGCCAGCCCTGAATTTGTGTTGGATCCAACTGATCCCCTTGCACCTTCAAAACTCAAAGCATTCGAATGTCAACTTCAGCAATTGTAGAAGACGTGTTTCCCTTTCCCTGTTTGGTCACGGGGCTCTTGCTTGGGCCCTGTTCCATCAGCTTCTACTTCGCAAACTCCGACACGGGTATTCAATGGTCTTCATGTCGCCGGCCCTCCAAAAGAAGCCCAACCACAAACTAGACAACAACGAACAAAAAGGAGGGACGCATAGCTCTCTATTCGGACCTTGTGTCCATCCCCACGATTCTGCTGGTTCCCTGCCAGGCTTTTGCTTGGCATGAAGCACATCGCGGCAGTCCCAGTTATGGCTGTCGTATCCCTGAAGAGTTCCTTGGTGCCACCGTGGTAGGGGCTCGAAGTAGCGGTCTTCACCTAGAAACATCTTGCGACATGTACAGCGGCCCCAAGGATAGAACAGTGGCATCTTACTCAGGCCGTGGTGCATTGCTTTTCTATCTTTTTGGGGGTTGCTGCAGGATGGATTTTGTTTGGCTATTTGGTCTGTCCCCATAATACAGTGTCTCCTATGGTTCAGGAGTCTGCGATGAATTTAGGACGAGGTTGCTGAAAGCTGCTATTTCCAGCAAGATGTGAAGGTCCAAGGAGCAACTCTGCGCTCAGGAAGTTCAATTTATACCATGCCAGCTATTGGATCATCAATCCAGCCACTCAAGGCAAGGCGGGCGGAAGCTAGGTGACCACCCAAGACAGGGCTTAGAGGTGGTAAGCGATCCAAAACAGTCGGGGCCGGGCTATAATAGGCCCCCTGGCATGGGCAGGTTACGGCCTGGTGGGCTGTTCTTTGGTCGAGTTGATTGCAGAGGCCTGGGGGTTCGAGGAATCGGTGGTGGAACTTGATGGTATGTTGCAATCACCCTTGGCAATTCCAGGGATCGTGTTTTTGGCAAAGTTACTGGACAAGCAGGGTAGTGTCCACAAAACATGCCGCAGCACGCAGCCACCGACTTTCTAATCGTCATTCGCCATGGGCCACCCATAGTCAACGCCGCAGGATGCAGAACTTCAGAAACCCAGATGGTTCGTGTCTCATGCTTGGTTGGAACCGATTACCCTCTTCGCAGCTTGGATGAAAATGCTTCGGAAAATGAGATGCTGAGGGAACATATCTTGAAAGGCTGATGCAAACGCAGCAACAAGCTGGGGAGATTCTGAATCTCAAGATTCCGCGGGGAAGGCAGCCGCCCCACAAGACTCAGAAACATGTCCTTCTGTTTCTTTTTTGAATCCTTCAGTGTATCTGTGTGACTGTGTGTTTCTAATTTTTTTCCCTCTGGTGCAGATGGTTCTCCCCACCTGCGCTCATGATTTCCTTTCGCCCAGGTGGCGAACCTTTCCCGGCACGCGCATGTGAGGCAGTTAGAACTCGACACAGCATTTTGGGCGGCTTGGCATAAACCTTTGAGCCAGCCATTGACCTTTCCTCCGGCAAATCCCCAGATATCCCCTATAAAACATTGGTTCCTGCTCATCATCCAAGGATATTGAGAATCCAAATCCAAAGTGATAAGTGACAGACATGTTGTCGCTTCGACTTTTTGGATGAAGCAGTTGTCTGATTTTTTTTTATGTTGTCAGGGCAGCTTTCAGGCTCAATATATTTGATCTTACCAGTTATAAGTTATATATATATGGAATATCACCAGTTATGGGATGATATGGGTTATATGTGGATTTGCTGATTTCCAGAAGATTTCATAAATCTAAGGTCTGTGCCTATGCGAATAACCAGCATCACCTGGAGGCAGATGTGGGCGAAAACCCGCGGAGGAGATCCTGTGATCTGGTGAAATGGGGAGGTGATTGGACCTTGACCTTCCAAATACCTGGGGATTTGCCATGAACAATGGGGGGTGTACCAATTAACACAAGGATTTCCTATGAAAAATGGAGTTTTACTCTGAACAGTGGGGACTTAAGATGAAATCAATAGTTTTCCGAGGTGAATAAATATCCTGGTTTGGATTCAATGCAAGTTACCAACATTTACAATGGCGAAAAAACCAACGACAACGGAGATATTATTGGGATACTTATGTGACATGTGGCATAAAACGCAATATTAAAAGGATATCAATGAGGATATTGATGGGATATTACATAGTGGGATATCAATAGGATATAGACAGGTATACGGTATGCAGTATACAGATAATATCATCAACAATCTGATATGTGGGCGTGTTTGAAAATGGGAGCATGCCTCTGATTTATGGCGATTTTGTGGTACCCTATTTTCAGACGCACAGTTCTGACCTTTTCCTTGGCTGTGTTTTTCAAAGAAGCCTAGATCCACAAACCGCCGCGACAAACTTCCCACCCATACCCTTCGCTGATTAACATAGCCATGGACAATGGTCAATTTATAGATGTTTTTTCCATTGAAAACCTCCAACTCTAGGGGATTCTCCAATGGTTTCGCATATTTTCCCATCAATTTCCATTTTTTCTAGGGGATTTTACAGCCATTGGAGCGGAAGACTTCCCTTGGGTACCTAGCGGGTACCGCAGGAGCAGCTTTTATCGTGCCATGCAGCGGTGCGAGGGGGTGGTCCTACTGCTGGATGACCAAGCCACGCCATTTCTGCGAATTTGGTGTTGTCCCTTGCCGCGTCTGCTGTGGTGCATAGGAGTCCCATCCGCCGAATATCGCTCTCTGTGGTATCCCCACAAACCCCAAATTGTCCAAGTTGTCAGCTCTGTGAATTAGCATAGAAATTATCCAGATACACTACCCTCCGCTGATCAAACATGGTAATGGAAGATGATTCTGCAGCTGTTGGAGCCTCCATTTAGTTCGGGGATGTTCCTGCCAGCCATGTTTGATTGCTGAAGGGTATATCACCATCAATCCCCATAAGTCCCCCAATAAGGTTATAATCTCCATTAACATCCGTGAATAGATAGATAGATCCATCATGATCTATCATGAAATCCAAGGCGTTTGCCCCAAAGTCCCCCTGAAAAACGCCACAGACTCCGAGGCTTTGAGGAAGCCATCGCCGTGGAGAAGCGCAACGGCACGGAGCGGCGTCATAAGCTGCTGCTGGACGTTTGCGCCACCGATGCTGACGGTGCCGCTGGAGGGGGTTGGAGGGGTGGCTGTCGCAGTTTTTGGTTGGTTGGTGCCGGGAAAAGAATGAAAAGATGTAAAAACCTATTGTCAAACAAAACAGGTTTGATAAAGATACAATAGGATTCAGAATTGAATTTACCACATTGTTGGGCATGGACAGGTTCGCCCCTCCTTGACAAATGTCCAGGCGTCGCGCACGTCATCACGGATGGCTTGGCAGGGATTGAAAATCAAATGGTACCCCTGCTGGGTTTGCACCACAAGACACTGGGACAAGACGGGTTTGAGAGTTTGCTGTGACTATGTGGCCGGGTACAGCCGAAATGAGGGATGGTTGTAATTACATTGCTGAACGGGTAATTCAGCCATTGAATTTTAGAGGATTCACTTGAAACTCCAATTTTCTGGAACCGGGCTTGAGAATCATATCTCAAACTCCACTTGCGGGTTGCCGGGGGTTGCACCTCCAACGATTCCTTGTGGACCAACGATTCCGGCTGTGGGCTGCATGGCCTCAGGACTTGTCGGGAGATGACGTTTCCCATGCACATTTTGCAGAAGGCCCTGAGGATCAACATCCTTTCCGCTACAGCCAGCCATGAAGCTGATAGGCGGGCAGGGATAGGGGGTGGTGGGGATATCTGAGATGGAGGTAAGGTCATCTTGGGCGCTTTTTTTAGGGGGATACTCCCTTAGAATACCCTTCGCACAGGCATACATTGACCTTGCACACGTGTGCTGTCTGTACACCTCCGGCTGAGTTGCTTGATATGTCCTTGGAGGTGGTGGGTCGAGAGGTGCTTTTGGTAGGTTGGATGGGTCAACATTTTTTGAAACATGGAGGACTGCCGTAATATTATTTGGCCCAGAAAAGGAGGGTAGCAAAGGTTGGCCATGGAATATTGTCCTGGTCAAACATTCTGGCCCGATTTTCTGATGCAGGACTCGGATTCTGAACAGCATCGCTTATCCCCACGCGCGTTTGGAAGAGCTTTCTGCAACGCCGCCGCAGGAGATTGGGCTGGGGCTTGGCTTGGGCATTTCAGCCATGGAAGTTCACCCTTCCAGAGTGAATAGGTACTTGAACTCAAGATGTGAGTATATGGTTGATCGTTACGTGATCATCGTACTTGGGGCGCGGGGTGTGTTCATTCTCAATGAACGGGACCATCAAGTTCGATGATGTAGGATGATAAATCCGTTCCCCTGACGACAAATCCTCCTTGAAGCGTTTTCAGGCGTTTTCTCACACACACACACATATATATATATACACACATATATATATATGCATACTTTTGCGGCACAGTCAACAGGAACACGAGAAGTATCAGACGGTGAATTGCGCCCTCTCAGCGCAGTTTGCTCTGGCGAGTTGGTGCCCTGGCAAAACGTCCTGGTCTCGGAGCAGCCTCCGTGGTTCCCTACGATTCCTCATGGTTCATTATGGGTCTCCCGAGTTCCCTAGAATTCCCTTGTTTTATGGGATCCTCGTCCCAATGGGAAAAAACTTACATATATATATATATATATATATACATACACGTATATATATATATATATGTAATATGTATAAATACATATATTGGATATAGAGGGGGCCATCTCAACATTGATAAGTGGTTTGTAATCCTCCTTCAATTCCCAAAGTGGGGAACCACCACATAGCTGAGCTATGACAGTGGTTTCCATCCAGCTAAAGTCGGATGCTCACCCAAACCCTGTGGATCACGAATTAGTGTTGTCAACATGTTTACCTGACAAGTAATAGGGTCGGGAATAGCACGAGGATTTCAAGGAAATCCATTTATGCATTTTTTTCTGTGAAGGCATTGCCGAGAACGCAAGACGTCATGATTTGAAAGGTTAACAGGATTGTTGGCGGAATTCAGGCCATCAAACCGTGGCATTGGACTATACAACAGAAAACTCCTCAGGCTATAGCAAACTCATGCTGTCTAGCTGTGCAGCGGGTTTTCGCAGTCATTCTGAACAAGAAGGAAGATTATTCACATTGCATGTGCAAAAGTCAGGATCTTCCATTTCAGGGTTTGTTTCAGGTGATTAGAGTTTAGTATGGCTTGCTGTTTGTTGTGGTCCTGCTGTTGGGCTGTATCAAGACGATGGGTTTCTTTGCAGACCGCCCCACATTTGAAGCGCAGAGCATTCTTAGAAACAAAGCTGGGTAGATGTCGCTTACATTATGGTTGAAATACTGATGACTGGAAGTCTGATACTTGTTCATTTCTCCAGCTTGATGTAAACACTTGTTTTTGCACCACTTTATAGAGATATCTATCTATCTATCTATCTATCTATCTATCTACCTATCTACCTATCTACCTATCTACCTATCTACCTATCTATCGATCTATCGATCTATCGATCTATCTATCTATCTATCTATCTATCCATCTATCCATCTATCCATCTATCCATCTATCCATCTATCCATCTATTCATCTATCCATCTATCCATCTATCCATCTATCCATCTATCCATCTAGCCATCTAGCCATCTAGCCATCTAGCCATCTAGCCATCTATCTATCTATCTATCTATCTATCTATTTATCTATCAAAGTATCTGTCTGTCTGTCTGTCTATCTGTCTGTCTGTCTGTTTATCTATCTACTTATCTATCTATCTATCTGTCTGTCTGTCTATCTATCTATCTATCTGTCTATCTATCTATGTACCCACACACATACCATATGTATATATATATGTATATGCAATAAATCTAGCGCACACACACACACATGTATATACACGTTCGCACACACACAAGCAGACATAGAATAGAATTGAATAGACACTAGAAGAGAATAGAAAGCAGGAAAGAATAGAATAACATGACATAGAACAGAACAGAAAGGAATAGGTAGAAGAGAAGAGAAGAGAAGAGAAGAAAGAGAAGAGAAGAGAAGAGAAGAGAAGAGAAGAGAAGAGAAGAGAAGAGAAGAGAAGAGAAGAGAAGAGAAGAGAAGAGAAGAGAAGAGAAGAGAATAGAATAGAACAGAACTGAATGAATAGAATAGAACAGAATGAATAGAAGCAACATGAGTAGAATAGAATAGAACAGAATAGAACAGAATAGAATAGAAGCGAGAGAAGAGAAGAGAATAGAATAGAAAAGAATAGAAGAGAATAGAAAGACTGGACTGGACTGGACTAGGATACGATAGGATAGGATAGACAAAGAGATGGACAGACAGATGGACAGATGGATAGATGGATGGATAAATGGAAAGATGCCGCCAACATCGGTGACCTGAGGTGCAACAGTATTTTGCACGGTTGGGATCCAACTCCGTTGGCCAAAGCGCTGTTGCATGACACCTCCAGGTGGGGCCATTGAGGCCGTTGAGGTGTTCTCCTCCATGTGAACAACGCTGGTAAAACTGACATTTGGGAAAGTTTAGACCAAACTTACCTGCGCCTTGCGATGACTCCTGCCAAAGTTAATGGAAACAGATTGGATCGGTATATATTTTCACACTTCTATGAATGTCATGGTCATGGTCAATAATTTCCCAATTCCTTTTCCCCAGATAGCGTCAACTCCCGGGGTTCTTACTTTTCAATGAATGGGATCCCAAGTGCGAAACATGGACTTTGCCGCTGCCGCCTTGTCTCCCGGTTTTGTTTCCCTTCATGATTGCTGCCTTGGGGTCCTTCCTTCTGCTGCTGCTTTGCCTCCCAGTCTTGTCCCTCCGAGATTGGGATCTATGCCTGACCAGGAATGTACTCCTGTCGGCAAGCTTCATGTCTGAGAGGCAAATTCATGTTTCCAGCTGACCAGAATCATGATGATAGCCCGTGCGAACTAACATGTTGTACCAGGATTGTATACAATATATATGGGAAAACCGTGTGTATGTAGATTCCCATTGACTGGTGCAACCATTTGATCATTGTCGTGCTGCTGCTTTGTCTCCCAGTCTCGTCTTCCTTCATTGAGTTGAAAACTGACGCAAGAAGATATTTTGCTGCTGGTCTACTATGGTGTAATTTCAGCTGTTAAAAAGTTCATTTCCGATTTTTCCCCATCGGCATTGGCTTAGGGGCCTCAGCCCAGATAAGGTTTGGTGCAGCTTCCGGTGCCGTGGGGTGGTTCCGAAGGTTCCAGGAGGTTCCTGTGCAGCTTCCGGTCCAGAGGTTGAAATGGTTCGGTGCGGGTTGTGGGCTGGTTCCGGGAGGTTCCGGTTATGAGTCCGGCCGGGAGGTTCTAGGAATTTCTGGGCAGTTCGGGAGGTTGGGGAGGTTCCGAGGTGTTTCCGGGTGGCTCCGGAGTTGGCGTGGCGGTTCCAGTGCAGCTTCCGGGGTGGTTCTCCAGAGATTCCGTGTGGTGGTTCCAGGGACGCGTCGCCCACCACAAGGGTTGGGACTGTTCACTGGCTCCTGTCACGTTTCCTGTCATTTTTGCCGTTTGGGGAAACCACCTGGGATTATTTTTCACCAATTTCACATAATTTTACAAAGATTTTCACTTCGTCCACGAATATGGTAGCGGTAGATGGGTGCCATCCAGTTGGCAGGCGTATGGTGCAGTTGTCCTTCACAGGCTGCATACGCTTGTACGACTCGGACCCTGGTTGGGTGTTCAGGATGCCCAGCAAGAATCACAAATATGGCTATGGATCAATACCTATGACTACCGTTTTTAGGGGGATGAACATCCACTTGCCAACTATTTTGATGTTAACCAAAGTACTAGAAACTTGACCCATCGCCATATTAACTTACAATCAACGTTAATCATGGGGGAACATGGGGGTATAATCTAGACCTTGCCCCTCCCACTAACAGGTGAAACATGGTTTTCCACTAAACTACAAACCCAACAATAGTGGATGATCAATAGAGAATTTATGGATCATTGGAATGATGTGGTAGGCCCATTAAAAGAAACCGACCGTGCGTTTGAGGGCGATTTGATACCCCAATCATTTATGGTAATATTGGAGATGGTTTATGACTGGGTTTGCCACACTATACTGGTTGGTAAATCGGTATCGTTATGAAATGGTTTATGTATAAGGGGACATGTCCTGGCATGTTATAGAAGTATATCAACAATCCAATCCATGTACCGTATATTTGTGTACCAAACGCGCACCCACACTGCAATGCAAAAATGCCATTTGGAATTAGACATCAGAGTATTTCCAGGGTTGTAAGCTGAGCTACCAGGTCCCTATAGGAAAGTGGTAAGGGAGTTTGCAGTGAGTAAGGTTGCTGTGGTAGTTCCAATATCTAATGAGTGGTAGCTGACTAGCTCAGATGCCATGTGAGTGCTGGGAGCCATGAAACCACTTGCAACCTGAAGGAGTGAACAGTCACTTGATTTTGAAATGATCGGCAGTAAACAGACTGTTTTCCCGCATGGACTCAGATCTGACCTGGCTTGAGGGAGATATTCTATTGAAATCTCAGGTTTACATAGTGATAGCATGTGGTTGACAGCTGCAGTTACTGAGTTCTGGGCTGATCTGCGTTCCCAACCCCTTCCGTGCGGACGTGCGCGGCCGCGCTCTCTCGCTCTCTCTCTCTCTCTCTCTCAACCCCTCCCTTTCTCTCTGGAGACAAACCTTCTCAAGGACCTATCGATGCTGGTGAATCACTTGCCATTGTCGCTGGAGGCCGATCTGATCTGTGATGGTTTCCTCTTGTTGGGTGTGTTAGTTTTGCCTCAACCTATTCTTTGTTTTGGGGATACCCTCTGGTAATCAAACATGGCAATGGAAAATCCACCATTTATAGATGAATTTCCCATTAAAACCTCCATTTATAGGGGATTTCCAGCCAGCCACGTTTGATGACACCGGAGGGTACTCGTAGGTCTTGTAAAGGTACCACATGGAACGCTCAGCGCAGGTGTTGCGCTTGGATCTGGGATTCACCGGACTGGTGACCCTGGAACCCATGGAGCGCTTGGGCCAATGCAACTCATTGGTCCATTTGGAGCTCCGCTTCCCTGGTTGTAAGCAGCTGGGCTGTCGGAGAAGAGTGCCAGTTACAGGTACAAATGAGGAGTTTGAAATCGGGGAATGGGTCAAAAATTTGGTATTGCAAGAATCGGATGGTTGGCCAAAATGCTGAAAATGACCAGAATCTATGCTCTTATGGTCCTCAGATATTGATCCATTCTCAACTTTCACTGGAATTTCCTGTCAGTCACTTTGCCTTAGGCATCAGACATCGCAACTCTTCCATTTGAGATATGAGAGGTCCGTACACACGTAGATACAAAGCAACCCCAGAAAGATAGAAAAGTGAAATTAGAAAATAAAAAAGTGCTTTTCTGCATCTTCTTGTGGTTGCTATGACGTTTTTCAGCGGATTTTCCCGTTGTGTAGACATGGCCCTGGCCTTGAGGCACCTGGAGAGCGTGGCCGGCCTGGGAGCGGCCTTGCAGGCATGGCCATCCTGGTCACCAAATCAGTGAGATGAGAGAGAGGGAGACAAGGAGACAGTATGTCTTCAGGTTTAAACCTAGTGCACATAGAGATTTGATGATATTTGCACAATCACACTCCATCCCCCCACAGGGAACCCGAATTGATTAGATGGACTGAGGCTACCAAGACATTACATACTGTATCAGGCTTTGTGGAGCCCTTCTTGCCCCGGGTTCATGGCATGGTTTGGATTTTGGCCTTCGTAGGAAATGTCGCAGCTACGTTTGCTGGCGCTGTGGTTTTCCAAGCTGATGAATCTGGAGAGTATCGAAGGACTGGACGAGGTGCGTTTCCGATAAGGACTGGGCTGATGTCGCCTGGGAGTACTCCCATGCTGCCTAATAAGGCCTAATGAAGCAGAGTTTTGTTTCGAGGGTATGCAGTATTGGCAGGGTGAGATTAATAAAGTTTCATCTAGCTCCTGCATCAGAGGATGTTTGATGCATTACAATTTTTTGAGCGACGGTCTTTGTCGTAGCCTCCGCACCTGCCCGTGGTCCCTTCCGGGTTCCTTTCACTAGATTTTGTCGACATGAAATGGTGAAGGCTATGACTTGAAATCACATCCGAAACCTCGACTCCAGATTAAGAGTCCAGGCTTTTTGGTTCAATGTTCACAGCATTTTTGTTGCCCCACATCAATCATCAATCTTGCTATTACAAGGTTGACATTGCCCAAGTATCCAACGGTCCCAAAGCAATCACTTGAGGCTTTGCCAAACTTGACTTCCCTCGAGGTGCATTGGAGTTGCTGGGAGCAGATGAGTTCGATGGTGTGTAAGTTTTGATTTCTTCATTGTACTGGCAGAGATAGAAATCCTCAGATGATGTATATCCTAATAATCCTAATGCTAATGAATACACCTTTGACTCTCACACATGACATGTACCACACATCTAAATACATCTCCACAACATCTCCACGACATCTCCGACAGCCACAGCAAGCATCGCTTTGCCGCAGTGCCTGGCCATGAACTTGGATCGGTGTCCAAAAGTCCCCTTGGCCTCGCGTAAGGCAAGGGTAGCGCAGGGTGGAGAGTTCGGGGTCCGGTGAAATTCTGAGTTGTTTTGGACCCAGAAAGTGCCATTTCAATGGTGGATCACGGTGGATCTATGATGATCCAATGTCATTTCATGTCATTTTGATGCAAGATTCGGATTGCGTCTTGTCGCCTGGCTTGTGGCTTGGGCCAGCTGCCAGCTCATTCAGCCGGCCAGGCGCTGTACAGAGGTGTGAAGTCCTTGAGACGTCGGCAAGGCATTTTAGAGAGCTGGGTGCACATCCAAGACGTCGATCAGGAGCTGAAACGATAGCACTGATGCCGTTGGGGATACCACTAATGCCTAGAAAATATTACATGGGATCTTGACCGGCAAGAAATGGATTTTGCATGATTTTGCGGAAAAACAAAACAGTGGATGTCTAATATAGCAATGATCACAACTAGGAATCTAGACAATTTTCAAAGATGAAGAATGATGCACCAAGCAGCTGATTCGTTGTTCATTTTGATGATGGCTGCAGGAGAACCTGATAATGCGTTTGGTGAAACGCTGCACCTCTGGAACCAAGCCGCAAAAACCTTCACCCTGGCATTCCGAGAAGAATCCGGTGCTCCGGCTGTTCAGAGATGGGTGAGAACGACCAATGTCGTATTCTTGAGAAAAACGTACGGTTCAGTTTGGAACCACTATCTCTTGTTGCTCTTTGATTGCTCAATGTGTTTACAATTCAGAGATTGATCAACCGACCAATTCAATACAAAAATGGACATCTACGGATAGGACATGATACACTTGTAGGACATGGTGCAGTGCCAGAAATGGTTTCCCAGTTTCATCCCAGAGCCAACGCGATCATTGAGGCCCACAAGCCTTGGGGATTGAACAAGGGTTGGGCATCGCATCGCAAAAATGTTCTGTGTGGAGAGCACAGTCCATCACCAAGTCCAAGACACATACAGTATTCGCAATTCATATGTATATATTGATCCATGCAGATAACCTCCCAATAAACCAACATGTAAACCAACTTGCCCCGAGTTTTCAGCATAAACACGTGAAGAAAACTGGGGTAAGTATATACTTGACTGGTGATCCAGGGATCCTAAGGATGGTAAACTGCTTTTGGGCTACCACTGCCTGGGATCATGCATGCGCACACTTTCTTTGACCCGCAGGGTCGCTAGTTTACGACAGAAGGGTTGCTTCGAATCTTAAAACATCCGTTCACTGTTCTACCATCAGGACCCAGCAAGACACCATCCATCATTGGCTTTCATTTTCAGATTATCAGGCGCCCATTTCAGTCAATGTCCAAGGTTGAAAGTCACAGGTATGCGACCCAAACAGTCCAGACACGTGTCGTACCAAGGTATTGTTGGGAAGGCAGGGCAATCGGAAGCGGATCAGTACACGGGATTTACTTTGTGGATGCTTCCAACGATTCTTTCACTTCTCTCCGGTCCCATCAAATAAAGGCATCGCCACAATTTCTTTTGAAACGGCAGAACCTTGGGTAAATTTTCCACAATTGCTTGCTTCTCCATGTTTTTTGAAAGCCGCCGTTGCATGGCTACCCATTGCTGTTGAAGGGTGGCCCCAGTTTGGCTCTGGTTGTGACGTCCCAGCTTTGATGCATTTCGGTTCATTTTGCCTGCAGTCGCGGCTCCGAAAAGCTGAGTTTCAGCGAAAAGCCTGCGTTGACACAACCCCCAAAATACAATGAAACTTCGGCCTACACGGTGCGAAAACGCAAAGCCCCCTCAAGCCAATCGACACCCCAAATTTGTGAAAGCCTTCCTTCTGGTTGCAGGGAATTCTGCTGTGAAACTTGCCAGAGCGGCTTGAACTGCCTGGCGGTGGGGTTATTCCCCTCACCCCTTTTGCTGCCAACTTGCAAGCCCAGTGTCCAATGATGCTTCTGGGAGCCATGACGCCATGGGCGACGTGCAAAAGCCCGGCAACTTGTCTCCAAGAAGTTCGCAAGGTAGAAAGCATTTGGTTGAACTTCATGCTGCAGGAGGTCAACAACAGATTCTTTCTTATGATTTGATGCTTTTTTTTTAAAACTTACTCAGCCACTTTCCCTTTGATTTCTCCATTCCGCCTTTATCTTCTGACTTATTTCCCCATCTATTTCCGCCTGTAAATAGTTATGCACCATGCAATTTTCCATGGATTTCCCATCCATTTCTGTATTTCTTTTCTCGTTTGTTTCCGCGTTGATGTCGCTAATTTCCAGGTCTGGCGCCCAGCCCACAGCTGCTGCGCGCGCGGCTGCTGCTGCAGCTGGTGGCCGAAAGCTCCGTGCGTCCAGAGCCGAGGTGGCAACGGCGCATCGTCGAAGCAGTCAATCAGGTGCCAGAAGAAAGCAACGAATGTGTTTGGGCTATGGAAAAACTGCAATTCATAGATAAAGCATTGGTAAAGCATGGTAAATCATCCATAACTGGGCCATTTTCCGGCAAGGTGGTGCTCAATTTCCGGTTGTTCTGGAAGAACTTCGACATTTTCCAGGTTGAAACATGGTTAAGATTGTCGCAAGGTGATGCCAAGTGAAGGGTAGAAATCTATCTATGCTGGACCGCCAGTCTTGCAGGTAGCGCGTTCGCAGCACTGGACGGAAGCCCTTCACATCACGGAAGGCTTGGGAGATGGAGGCGCGTCAGTGATTGTCCATGGCCTTGGTATATTGGCTCCGAGACTCAGCCACTCAACTGACCAGAAACTGATTACATAATCCCTGACTGAAATTGATCCGAGCATTCAACGAATGTTCAAGGTTTGCTCCTGCTAGCCCCAAGCAGTTTCGAGGCCGGTTGTCCGAGCAGCTTCAACGAAGCAAGATTCAGCTGCATAGCGAAGTGGGCAGATGCTTGGCACTAGTTCAAGCGACAGGGCCACCACGAAGTTAAACGGGTTTGTCTCATATGCAGGACGAACACATCTTATGGCAAAACGAATAAAATTGCACCGAACCATCAGAACTTAGGAGTTCCAGGTCCTGAAAACCAAGACATCACCGTTTGAACCAAGAAAAGCTTGCAGCCCCGCAATGAGTACCTTATGATCCTTCCAGCTCCAGCCAAACTTGCCTTGTTTTGGGGGGCGTCCTCTATGTCCAAATCTTCACCACACTGTATACCCCCCACATTTTCATCCCTGAACATTAGGGTCCCCTAAAATAAGGACAAGATTTTGGAATTTCCGCCTCCGGCCATTCGATCTGAACGTGGTTTGACTCGCAAACGTTCCCATCGCAATCCCCAAATGGTCCCAACCTGAACTGCCAAGCGGTCACCCCGTTTTGGCTGGCGAACCCCCTTTTGTTGATTTGGGTTCGTTTTAACATGGAGGCATGGAGGACACCCTGCTTGTGGCAGTTGTTAGCAGGAAAATTATGATAAACGTTGATAGACATGACATGATAATCATAATGCCAATACAATAATTTTTTAAGGCTCAAGATTTTTAGATGAGTCCATTCAGCTCCCTATGTTTGATGGTCACGGATTTCAGGCGGGGTACTTCGATGTACATCCCACTTGGTGAGTGGGTAAGAAGATGTCGAAGCTGAAGCTCCTCCGATGGTTTGAAACTAGGGCATTGTTTATCACCATTTTCCCTGTCAAAACAGCCATTCTTGGATGTCCCATTTTCAAACAAATCCAGGGTGCACCCATGGGGGTCTGCGCGTAAATATAGATATAGATAGATTGATAGATAGAGATATGTAATCAATTAATCAATTAATTAATCAATTAATCAATTAATCAATTAATTAATTAATTAATTAATTAATCAATCAATATATATATATATATATGCATATATGCATATAGGAATAAAATTGCATATGCACATAGAGACAGATTCTAAACCACGGATCCTATCTGGGATAGGCATGTACCCGCCCCAAGGCTGGCACCTTTGCGTCGAAGAGTTCTTCCGCGGCATTGCTGCACATGGCACCGGTGCGCTGGACCCGGCACGGGAGCGGACGCAGCCGGCAGGTGTGGTGCCCAAGTGGACACAAACTCAGTTACAAATTGGGAATCAAACCTGGGACATTTTCTACAACATGATAGTTTCATCGTAAGCTTTTTTTTGCAATGAGTATCATGGATAGAATAGCATTTTGTATGATGATTTTTATATCCATTCACTCTCCCGGGATCAAAGGTGTCACTGTTTTTGTTCTGACTGGAGGCATATGAGCTCCTCGGAAGATGGGGGTTTGAGAAATCTAAGCATGTACGAAAAAAGGCAAGGTCCAAGCTGGGCAGGTTACTGAAATCCCTCAGACGCCATCAGGACATGTTCTGAGTCCTTTCGGGCCAACAGGGGGGTTAGTGTCACGTCCCCTGTGGCGGTCCCGCGCCCTGCCCAATACTGTCCAATTTCCGTTGCCCTTGAGTGCAGTTGCATCCACTGGAGCGGCCAGGCCACTTAAATTTACACTATGTATAGATATGCATAGTAGATTGCCAAGAAGAAGATCTAAAGTTGGCAACTGGTGGAACTTAGCCCAAACATGTCACAATAAACACAAAATTCGACGAGGAGATGATGTGCAAAACAGCACCCCGCAAAATTTCAAGCTTTTGAAATTATACCATTTGAAGACCGTGGCCGTTTGGGGTGAGATGTTTAAACCGTTTTTTGAGCACATGTGGACATGTTATTTGTTTTTGGTCTATTGTTTCCTCGATTGAATGTTTCTTGTTGGGTTGCCCGTATTGGGGGGTTTCCCTTCCCGTTGCGCCAAAGTCATTTCTATAAAGGAATGTAGTTATTCCGCAGTGCCCACCAACATGTCCCATTTCCGTTCTTGTGGGGCCCGTTGGTGTAGCTGCAACCTGATGTGCTCGGCCAACCATATTTCCGTTTTGTGTTTGGTCAAAACTAAAACAAGCAGGCCGCAGGTAGAATTTGCATAACAATGGCACAAACACACATGTTCCATGATACAGATTGCAGCCAAGAAAAAGATCCCGTTTATCCTCCCCCTTGTGGTGCTCGAGCTCCCCTCCGGAAACTGGGAAACGTTACTTTGTGGCTGTACACCACCGTTGTGGTTCGCCCTGCCCGGCGGTGCCAGGCCTGGGTATACAAGCACTTTCATAAAGGTCTGTTTTGCTTCCTTACACTTGTCATTCCTCTTTGAATGATCGGCAGTTGCCCGGGCTCGGTGCAACTATGGGCATCTTAAGACGTTCAAAACCAGTGGTCGAATCTCCATTTTGGCCAGTCCTCCTTTCGCTCCAACTTCCCAAAATGCTAAACTTCCACATTTCCCCCAAATCTCTCAAATCCCAAGTTCTGTTCGGTTTCTGAAAGCAGACAAAATCTTGAACCGTGCAGTTTGGTCAGAACAAAACCAGGAAAACCAACAACAATAAAATGTTTACACTATTGGAATTCTTCAAACCTACAAAGATGGAGGTGTCGGATGCTTTTTTCCCCTCCTCCGCGCCTTTCTGGACCTCGGCCTGCAGGCCGTTTCGAGCTGCTCAAGCGACCGCTGCTGCAGACGCTGCGTGCCCTGGTGACGTCGGCGGCGTGGCGCGACGCGTTGGAGTTGCTGCGGGGCGCTGCGGCGCAGTTGGGAAGTGAAGTGCTTTCGAGGTGAGGGCGAGGGCTTGGGGGATGAGACATATTATGGATGAGTACAAGTAGTACTACCTATGATATCTATGATCCATTGATATTATTTATATGAAACGAGAATTATTGAGTATTGATCACTATTGATTGATTGGGCTTTTATGGATTACGTTCTGCCAAGCAGATGTTACTACTCTACTATTGTCTGTCTATTTATCAAGTCACCTATGGGTTTGATTGATGTTAACTAATATACTAATCAATATCAACCCAGATTATGGATTGTTCATTGAATTCCTCATCAATATTTGGGGTGTTGAGACATGGAATTCTACCAACAGACTGGGGGTTTGGAAATCTTGGGTTTGACGTTAGGTGAGGGTGGCTGGCCACAGAAACCAAACGCCTCCAAAAGGATGAGATAGCCAGCAACTGGACACAACAGATTCACAGTCACATCCCAAAACAATAGCTTTCTACAGCTACCAGATGTTTGTTTCATTTATGGATGATTGCCTATGGGGCCTATGATTTCCCATGGTTTGCCATTTCAATCGCCGCTTAGAGGATTTCCCCCAGGAGGACGCTCTGCATCTTCGCCCTGGGGGCCATCGCCTATGGCAATGTGCCGGAGGGTTCCTTATTGGAACAGCGACTTGATGAGGCCTAACACCATCCAAAAACATGGAGAAACCTGGTTCGACGATCTTATCCATATTTGAACCATATCTGAAACAGAATTTCAATGGATGCAATCTCCTATGAATCACAACAAAGGCCCTAATTTTTTTGCATTGAATCTCTGGTTTTTGGGATTTGGGATCGGATTGGAGGGCTTATTGTTAAAAATGGGGGATTGCAGACGGTTGGGGTTTAGCCAACAACAAAAGTGGGAGATAGCCGACAAATGATGAGGGTTTGAACCAACAAATGCGTTTCGCCGACAGACATGGGGATTTGACTGCAAAGGAGTCCCAACAAAGGATCATTTCGCAGAACCCGTAAACCCATCCCTAAGTCATTTCTTTTTGGGGTGAACTCAGAGGTTTATAACTTGCTACATGAGTATTTCCCATTTTTGGTAAAACATCCTCAAATAGGGTTTTGTGATCGAAAATGGCTAGAAAATAATGCTTCAACATATTTTCACAGACAGAATCATTCCTGGCAGCACTCCATTTCCATGACAATCGACAAGACAAGATGAGAAAGTATGGCAGAAGATTGCAAAAAATAAGCACCCCAAATGGCGTGCGTGGGTTAGTTTCAAAAGGTAACAATTCACCATGATAGTTGGGCCCCTGCCCTGGGACCTGACGGGGTCTGTGCAGGTCTACGCCAAAAGCTCTTTGTCATGGGTCCGTGCAACGAGTTTGCTGTACCTTGGAGATGTGTGCAGGGAAAGGAGGCCGTGTTTTCACCGCATAGCTTCTGGTAATCAAACACGGCGATGGACAATCCACCATTCATACGTGATTTTCCCATTCAAACCAACATTTATACAACGATTTTTCCCATGTTTTCCCCTACTTTCCTATGAAATTCCTACTGTTTTTAAGAGGACCCAGCCTGCCATGTTTGGAGGGTCACAATGGTCAGGAGCGTATTATTCCAGACCTCCCAGGCGGGAGATGCGTTCGACTGGGCTCCGTGTGGGTCTGCTGGGCTCGGCATTGCTCCTGACAGCCGCGGGGCGCAACAGCCCCTGGCGCGCTGCGCTCAGCAACTTACGGCGCCGCGAAGCGGAGGGGATGCGATTGGATGACGTGGCGCTAAGGAAGATGTGGCTTGGAGATGGTGGCTGGGAAATCCTCATGATTATACTGGAATAATGATGTCATCACTGGTGCTTGATGCTTGGTCATCTTATATATATATATATATGTACATGTATATGTGAATATGCAATCATAATTCCCTTTCTTGTCAGAATTGTGGAGATACACCCCAAATATCTGGCTCCAGAGAGTCTCTCATTTCTATCTATGAGTCTGTGAAGTCTGCTGGAGAAAGCAACTGACCAAAGGTGATGTTCCCCCCCTGGGGCCGTGTCCCAAAAATGTCAGGTGGCTATGGCATCGTAGATCAAATTTGGCCAGCCTTGAATGTATCAGTGGTGCTTGGTACCCGGAAATCGAGGCTGAAAGGCTTGAGTGCCAGTCGCGCTTGGCGAATGGCTTCATTGTTTCTTGGCTGCGTATCGCTTGCACTTGGGGGCGGCTCACGAAATGAAGGTGCATTGTATCCCAAATATGATTGACGTGGTGGGTATTTAATCCAGTCCCCCAAATATTAGAAACACGTTCATTTTGGGGGTCAACGTGGGTGTATGTAAAGTTAGGGGATGGGATTATGCAATATTTGCAACCAAGGATTTGGGAACGATTCCTGTGGCGACAGACAATTCATTGTTTGACCCAAGTTTGTTTTCTTTTTTTGGAGGGGGTGCCTGTCAATGATAGATTTCCATTGTTGTGGGTTGCTGGGGTGATCCCCCAAAATTTGTAGGGTCCCCAACGTTAAATGTATATAATGCGATGTCGTGTGATGTCGTGTGATGTCGAGTCGTGCAGTATCTTGTCTGGTCTTGCATGGGATTGCTTTGTGTTGTGCGTAGGAATGTGTGTGTATTTATGTTTGCAAATGCATGGCATGCGTGGACGTATATATGTAAATTCATGCATGTATATATAGATATTAATATAACAAAAGATAACAGTAAATATAATTCGAAATATAAATGTAAATCAAATATAAATAATTCTGAAAACATATGAATAAATATGAATATAGATATATAATATAATTTTAAGTAAAAAATCAAATGCACAGATAAATAAACAAAGAAGCAAATACACATATACATACATACGTATATATATATATATATATCTATATATATATATATACGGTTATATTCATAAGCTGCATAAACAGCTTATGGATGTTTTCCAAAATCCGGTGGTCCCAAGGATGTTGCACGACCAACTCCTCCAGCTCCGGTTCTCCCGTCGTCTGCTGCGCCGCGGTCAACTTGCCACGGCCGCGCTGCAGGCGGCCGCCAGCGCGGCGGCGCAATGGGTGCCCAACAGCGCCGGAGCGGTGATTCCCTATGCCAGGAGGAGTTGAAAACCAGGATTTAGTGGGATTGATATCGGATTTGTATCGGGCTTATATCAGATTTATATCGGATTTCAATGGATTCCAATGGATTTCATGAAAAATACAAATTGAGATACAACCTCTATAACCCTATAGTTCATTGACATAGCTATGTAAAATCACCACGGCAATGTTTGTCCGTTACAGCTCGGCAGGACTTGGAATAAGGTCCTAGAATTGTTGGAGGACAGCCAAGATGCAGCACCTTGTTGCCGGTCATGGGCTGGATTTGGGTCCAGCATTGGGTTTTCAACACAAGTGGAAAATGATGAAAAACCATTGGATGAAAATGGGCGCCCCATTTTTGAGCAAACCCAAGTAACAGTTTTCGGAACATTTTGGAACTTCAGAAATTCTTTGTGTCACTCTCTGCCAAGGTGAAATGATCTGTAGCTATTTCACTTCAGGTTCGCCTATTGTAAATCATTTGTACTTCACAGGCACAAGTGAAGTATGGGTCTTTGAGTCTAGCAAAAACAAACAAACGATTGCTGAACTTAGGTCTTGACCATGCATTCGGCTGATTTTCAATTCATTGGATCCTTGACTTCTTTCCGACCTTCTCACCCCGCATGCGTTCAAGGGAACGAAACGGAAGCACGGCCCATAGGCCCCTGCAACTCACGGTTGTCCAAACTATATAATGGGTAGTTCATTCACCCCACACATTGTTTGATGGGAGGACCCGGGTCCTTTTACAGAAGGATCTTTGTATGCGCCTTTTTGGGTTGAAGCAGCACCTTTACGTCGGAGTGTTTGGATAGTTATTAGCCTCCCGAAAATGCGGGGATTCCTCAGATTAATATTTTTTTGGAAACATTGCAGTTTTAGCTCGTAAACCCCAAATTCTTGTAGTTAAACTGCAATTTTTGATCTTTCGTGTTAGTTCGACCTGAAGTCCTTTTTTCCAATAGCATCATTTTTTGCAGACAACATCCGAAAGTCTTGCCGATCAAATCCCTCATTTTGACAAACCCCACCTTAACTTGTAAATTTCCAATTCTTGTTGGTCAGATTTTCTCAGATTTTTGTTGGTTAAACTTCCATTCTGGTGAAATCCCCACTTTCCTTGCTGGAACTCCTTTGCAAATCTCAGGCCGCTGTGTCCCAGAAGACCATGCTGGAGGCAGCCATGTCGGGCCTTGCGCGCAGCGCGGATCTGCAGAAAGCTTTGGAACTCATGGAGGACTCCTTTGGTCGACAGGTGCAGGTCTCTGGCGTAGCCCACAGCTGCGTGGTGACGGGGGTGGAGGATCCTGGTTGAGCTTTGCGGTTGTGGCAGTGGCCGGGGGTTAGTTGAAAAAGCCATTGAAAAAATGGGAGAATCCACTGAATCACTCTTAGTTACGGTGAGTTTAGCCAGTTTATCCACTGGAAACTTACGATCATCAGGGTTGTTAACCACTTAGGATTCGTGGAATGATTACATGGGCAAGGATATATACATATGTCAAACACATGTATCGTCTAAATACGTGTCTTGGACCCGCCAAAGTTGGCATTCTGAGATTGATAGGTACGGTAGGGACTGACCACATGCGCACTGTATATACTGCAAACAGTTCTATTTCTGTGAGTTTCGGAGTAGGGTGTCCAAGTCCTGAACATTGGGAACTGTTTTGCTAAGGTGATCTTCCCAATAATAATAGTAAACATAATAATAATAATAGCAACAATAACAATAATAATAATGATAATAAACATAATAATAATAATAATAAAACAAACAAATAAAAATAATAACAATAACAACAATAATAATACTAATAGTAATAATAACAATAATAACAATAACAATAATAATAACAATATAATAATAGTAATAATAGTAATAATAATGATAATAGTAACAATAATAATAATAGTAATAATGATAATAATAATAATAGTAACAACAACAACAATAATAATAATAGTAATAATAAAAATAATAGTAATAATAATAATGATAATAATGATTAAGAGTAATAATAGTAACAATACTAACAATAACAATAACAATAATAGTAATAATAGTAATAATAATAATAACAACAATAAAAAATAATAAGTAATAATAATAGTAATAATAGTAATGATAATAATAATAGTAATAATAATAGTAATAGTAGTCATAATAAGAATAGACCCTTACTAAACCCTTATTGTGGGGGTCACCTTTCAGAGTTGATGGAAGATGTGGGGGTCACCCGAGGCTTCGCTATGCACGCGGCGGCCCTGCGGGGCCGTTGGAGCACAGCGTTCGTCTTGTATGATGCCATGCGCCAGTGCGATGGCAGGTGGCCAGGGACCGGATTCAGTGGATTGGTTGGGAAAAACCTAACCGGAAACCATGGTTTTCTCGGTTCTCCCCATGAACCATAGGGGTTACCTGTAAATGTTCCCTTAAACCAATCCAATGAACAACCCTCTGGGTGTGAAAATTTCAGGTGAACTAATCATTCGAGACTAGCAGTCCTTTCTTGGGTATGACTTGACCCCCCATCTCCACAGCAAATTCCTTGCAAACAATGATTTTCTGATACAATGATATACAGAACCAGTTCTGGGATTGCTAAGTACTGAGCAAGATCCAACTAGCTCATGAGGCTCATGCCCTCTGGATCCCTCTGGTCATTTTTCAGCTGGTAATCGAAAATGCTGTGCGGATGAGTCCATCCCCCCATGGAAGATACCGCCGTTGCCCAGCGTCCCAACTTAGACGAAAATCACCACTGATTGCTTTTACAAGTTGGGACTGGGGTCTCAAAGTTCGAGAACTTCCTCAAACTATATTTATATATATGATATACAGATATAATTGAAGGTAAATGCCAAGGACAACCCCATATCCATTCACATTTTATATTGTTGGTTATATATCCCCCGTCACATCCTTGTCACATGGTCTCCGACTTTGATGGATCAAGTATATCAAGAATCATTTCCAATTGCGTATTTAAAAGAGATCAGTTAGAATGCATCCTATTTGATATGTTGAATTTTCATATCTGAGATATATCCACAGCCACATCCAGCATAGCCTCCGGTAGTCAAACGTGGCGTTCTGGAAAATCCACCATTTAGTTCCATGATTTCCCCAGCTATAAACCTCCATTTAGTTCAAAGATTTCCCATCGCCATGATTAGCGAAGGGTATATCCCCATCTATATCCCATGATTTCTCCATGCTACCATTTCATTCCCATTCCCCATGAATGTCCATATTTCCCACATCTATTCCCCATATATATTCCCCACATATATTCCCCACATATATATTCCTTACATATATTCCCCACATATATATTCCCCACATATATTCCCCACATATATATTCCCCACATCTATTCCCCACATATATTCCCCACATATACCATCTGGTAAACTAACATAGCGATTGAAGATGCCCATAGAAATAGTGGATTTTCCCATGAAAAAAATGGTGATTTTCCAGTTCGCTATGTAAACGTTTACTGCAGGGTCTTCCCCATGAAACGAGGCCCAGTAGCATCACCATCAACAACTTGGCGTTGGCGCTGCGTCGCTTGCGCGGAAAGGCCTGGAGCTGGACGGGCCTTCTCCTGGAGGACGCGACCGAGATGGACGTGTTCAATGAGTTTGTAGAGATCTATTATATATATATATTTATATATATAAACAAAAATGATTGCTGTATACATGTACATATATCTAGATGTGTGTGTGTGTGTGTCTAGATCATCTAATGTGGGTAAAACAAGAATAAACCATCCCCTAAATCACCATAAATAGGTGGTATAAACCATCAAAATATAGGTGGTTTATTATTGTTTTACCCACATTAGATGATCTAGACACACACACACACATCTAGATATATGTATGTATGTATACAGCAATCATTATATATACATACATACATACATACATACATACATACATACATACATACATACATACATACATACATACATACATACATACATACATACATACATACCATACATACAGACAGACAGACAGACACACACACATACATACATACATACATTACATTACATTACGTTACGTTACATTACACTACATTACCATTACCATTACCATTACCATTACCATTACCATTACCATTACCATTACCATTACATTACATTACATTACATTACATTACATTACATTACATTACATTACATTACATTACATTACATTACATTACATACATACATACATATACATGTGTATGCACATGTGGGAAATATGTATAGATATGTGTAGATATATTTACGTATCTAACTATGGTATATTCTGCAGATAGATCATGAATAAACATATTTGCAGATATGAGTTATATAGAGAGTTGCAAGATAATTACCTGCAAATGAATAAGCGATATTTTCGGATCTGAATGGGGTTGTAGCTGCCCATTGAGGTTAACTGGGATACTCGGGATTAAAGCGCGGTTGCACTGTTATGCCCCCATCAATAACATGGAGAGGTCCACATCCACTCTAAGAATTCTATGGTCCGTAGGCACAAAGAAATTACCAACATTTGTGGTTCGCAGGCTCTGAGAATTTGACCCACGCCAAGATAGGTTTTTCAAACAGGGGGACGCAGACAATCCATCGGGCATGCTTTGATTTGGACACACCATTTTGAGAAACACCCATCATATGGTGATCCAAAGTTATGTTTCCGTGGCCTTGTTTTTGTGCAAGAAAGTTGCAAAGATACAAGAACCTTACAGTACACTAACATATTACACCTGTACCTTCCGGTAATCAAACGTGGCTTACTGGAAAATCACCCAGCTATAGTTCGATCTGAGTTTCCCATTAAGATCTCCATTTAGAGATGTTCAATGTATATGGACTTGTGCATATGGCATAGCACCTGATACCTCACCCCCAGGAGATGCGTGTCGAGACACTGCGCTGCAACGTGGTCTTCCTGGGCAATGCCGTGCAGAGTTTCTTGGGAGCTGTTGAAGACCTGCTGTGTGAAAACCTGAGTTAGGGTAGATATATATATATATATAATTATACATACACACACACACACATATATATATATACATATGAATGGTTGGAAAATGAGGTATGATCTAGCCATACTGGGGTTGTAAGAGTTGGAACACGATGTAAATTGATATGTAAATTGATATGTACATGTAGACATTGATGTACCAAACCTTTGGAGCCAAGGTTGTTCCACCTGCCACCACTGGAGCAACGCCTCCCAGCTCTGTCAAGAGATTTCCCAGCTGGGTGTGCGCTGCGATGCCTACGTTTTGTCAAATGTGATGAGTGGCATGGGCCGCATGGTGCAATGGAGGCCGCAGTTTTGAGAAATCGGCTGATGAGAACAGTTGCAGGAGCCACCGATATTGTTTGGCAACTTTGAAAACACATGGATATTCCCTTCACTTCTTTCCAATGACTTGAAGTATGTATGGTCATCTATGCCAGCACTGCCAACATCAACCCGGAGCAGGCGCAGCATGGTGCTGCTGTACGCCGCGGCCGAGAGAGGCATGCACACAGCTCCCACATCCGCAGGCGACAGCCCACCGCCACGCGGCACGACCGGGTGTGAAGATGTCAAGCTTAGGGACTGCAGGGGACTCCTGTCTCATCCGTTCCCAATGCAAACCCAAATTAAGTGGTTTGTCGATGGCGTGAACTGCAGTGTTTAACCCTTCAAAACCTCTGAATCTTTGGGTTTGAGTCCCTTTTCAGCGCTACCGAGGCTGACCAATACGGCATTGTCTGCCCTAGCGGCCGCGGGTCAAGATGTGCTGGCGCAGAAGCTCTTGCGAGACATGCCGCGTGCGCAGGTGGGCGACTGCCAGGGATGTTTGAGGCATTCTGAAGTTTTCTGAATCAGCACATCAACGACTTATGTGTTTGGGATTATTTGGGTGAACTCTTGTTTGATGGGAGAATGGAGGTCCATGAAGGAAAACATGCCATTTTAGTCATCAAAATATGGGCAGAAAAGCTGGTGAAGGTAGTTCACTGTTCTGCCATTGTGATATATCATACCCGGTTCGTTCTTAGATTCTTTGTGCCGGAGATTGACATAACATCCACTGGTGGTTGGCTCGCAACCAAATTGGGAGCCTAAGAATGACAGCATGCGGAAACTGCGGCATGTTCTGATGTGAGATTGAAGGGATGCAAGCATAAAGGCAGTGATCGGATAGACTGGGTGGGTAAATCTCTGCGGCAGAATGAATGCCTCATGACGACCCAAGGTGCGCAGGGACGTGATTTCGCTCGCTTGTTTGACCAAAGCGTTTGAAGCTCGGCGTTTTCGGAGGCATGGCACGGGGGTTCCCTTGGCTGGAACGAGCAAGTACTGGGGTATATCCAGCCAAGAGGGGGGTACTCTGATTGAAAAGGGTGATCAATAATCAACGGGATTTGGGTCTTTCTTTTTTTGCCGGCACAGTTCGACATTATAGCAGGTGACATCCACAATTTCCATGTGCACTTCGCTCCTTTTCTTAGTGAAATCCTCGACGAAAATCGCAGCAAAAATGGAAACATCATCTAAGATCGCAACATATGGCAAGATATGGCACCACCATCCACTTCGGTTGGTTTCCCAGGCGTTCCTGAAAAACTGCCAAGGACCGGCGGAGTTTATGGCGCGAGGCGTTGGGCTCATTGGTGCAGTTGCCGCAGCATGTGCTGACCCTCGGTGACATTTTTTTCTTCCTCCTTCGTGTGGAATATATCGATATAGCAATCCATTGTTGGGATATATGACATATGGTCATACATACTTCGTAGCATGGTATAGCAATCCATTGTAGGGATCAATGGTAGGATATAGCATCCATAATTGGCATAGAAATTGGCAATATGTGGGATCAAAGTAACCAGTTAGTGGGGATTTCATGGGATATGTCTCCAACAATAGGGGATGTGAGCTGTGTCTCAAAATATGATAGCGGTTGATTGGTAAAGGGGTTTGAGTTTGGGGCAGTCCATTCTTGAACAGACCAAAATGATGGCAAACCCCAAATTAGGGAGGATAGATAGATTTAACCAGCCAAAATGTGGCTTCAACAAGCCAAAATGCAGAAACACATGGCTTCCAATCAGGGGATAGGTCTAGGTTCGAAGCCTCCTTCAGAATGGATGGTTGAATGCTCGCCTTTTTCTGGGTCAAGACCCAACACCATTGGCGGTTCCCTTATCAACCAGGGTTGAGTTCTTTGGAATTACAGGAGGACTTGCTGTTAAACATGCGAACACATGTATATATATCTATATCTATACCTATACCTATTCGTATATCTATATCTATACCTATGCCAATTCCTATATCTATATCTATATTTGTATCTATATCTACATCTACATCTATATCTATAGCTATATCTATATCTATATCTATTTATACCTTTTTAATGCAACGGCAACATAATGTAATCCAACGCAACGCAATGTAATGCAATGACATGGAAGTCATGTCACGATATGTCATCTGACGCAATCCAAGATAATGCAACGTATGCATCCCAAGTTTCTTGTTGCTCGATGCCTCTCCCCATTTCTTCAGCGTAGCACTCAGGGACTTCAACCCGATTGCCTGCAGCAGCGGCGCCAGCAGCTGCAATAAGTGCAGCATTTGGAGCTGGACTCTGCAACTTTTGATGGACACTTTGACAAACAGGATCTACTCCTTTGACAAAAACGCACGCCTTGAGGTGCTGGAAATCATCCATCAGTATGTTGAGTTGATAGAACTCGCCTCGCCATGGGTTTTGAAAAACCGTTCTTTGGAGGCGAAACGCGTCACAGCAAGGATCTGGGTGAAGATTCGTACGGGTTGATTTTAACCGACTCGGTTGCGGTGAAGTCGGCAACAGATTTTTGAGACCAAAACCACCATGGATTTTGTTTGGGTTCATGATGGAATTTGCTCAAATCCATCGAGTGATTTGTGGATGATTTGTATTGATGTGTGTAGTCCAGACAGTGAAATGGACCTTTCAGACACTTTCCCAAACATACATAAACGTACTATTTTCATGGGTGAACCAACTGAATGCCAATTTCCTGGAATTCACTGGGACTTTTCATCGCTTTTATGTTGGAATCATAGGGCTGGATTGGCCCAGACAACCCCGTTGGTGAATGGTGCGAGCCAGTTCCATTCACTCACCTTCCCACTGAACAGTAATAAACATGTTGATGAATAATTATGTATTATCTATGATATATAATTATGTAAGAAGCATACATTGTCAACTCATTGTGATTTATATTTGATTTCATGTTGATTTTCATAAGTCTGACGATGTGTCCCACTCGCAATGTTGGTTCACTTGCAGGATATCAATCCCAGCCAAGGAACATGAGCGCAGAACATTGTTGGTGCAGGCATGGAGGGGAGGGGTATGGTAGCTTAGCAACTGAATTACCTCCAATAAATCTCACGAATTTGACCTTGGGTGGTGAATCACTGCGCTCTACCCTTTTTTAGGCCCCCATCAACCTGGGCCTAAAACCTGCCACCAGACCAGGAGTCGACCTACTGCTGTGCGGTGCATTCCTGTGGTGCCCAAACCGCTTGGCCGGAAGCGATTTTTTTGATCGATGTGATGCAAGCTGGGCGCCTCAGGACAGTCAGGTACTGGCGATTCTCACCGGAATCGCATGGTTCAAAGATGTTCAAAGCGTATCAGTTACTGTATCAGTTCAGAGTCTTCAGATGGTTCACTGGCCCCTGATGTCATTCTGTCGATCAGTCAGCTCACGTGGGTTGGCCCTTGGTTGCGAGGACTAGTGACATCCTCTTCCAAAACCTGCCTGGAATCTTCATGGAGCCCCGTCGCGCACGGACCTAGAATTTTTCTGTCGCAAGAGATGAAGGTTGACACGTTGCTTTTCCGATGAGTTGGCCCGTTGATTGAATCAATCTTCCGAGAGGATGATACCGCCCTGGCGGTGACCTGCGGTGACCTGCAGTTGGAGCTGCTTTCTGCCATGTCCGCGGGGCACGTGTGGAATGGACCTTCAAAGGGGCCCATCTCTTGCACATAGGCATGGCAGAGATGGAGGTGACCTTGCAGAGGGAAACTGATGTCTGGCAAAGAGAACAATATGCAGCAGGTGCCAGCCAGCTGGTATTGAAGACCGGATGTTGCAGATGCACATGTTCCGCCTGGGAGCGTGATATGCGAAGAAATTGGGACGACAACTGGGCTTGGGGATGAAAAGTGACACATTGGATTTTCTGGGGGGTTCTGGAGGCTGCAGCCAGTTGGATCTTCCCGACATCACCGAAAAGGCTCACGATCTTTTTGACCCTGAAAACCCTTGAGGTCGATTGGAACCATTGAACAAGAATCATCTCGTTCGGATGGCTCTTCGACACCTGGAGAGCATGGTGCAAAGATCCATGACCATCAATTGATGGGGCCAGTGCCGAAAGACATCTTAAAGGTGGACTAGTATTTGACATGATTTGCCCACTTTCCCAGATCACTTTCTGCTTCCATCTTCCGCTGACCGGTCATGATAGGGACGGTGCATGATCCTGTCAATTCTGAACCGGTTGCGCGGACCAACTTTCGCAGCCAAATTGGTTTGGGCAGCTGTGAGAAAGATGCGATATGGCATACTTGGCTCTTGAAGAGGCTCACACTAGTTTTAGGCTAGATGGGACATCTAATTCCTTGTTGAAGAACTCGGTCCACCTACAGGATTTCGGCTGTTGATACCTCCTACTTTGACTTATTACGCTCGCTGTTCATTGGCTTGGAAGAGGCTATGCATTTGGCAACTTGCAGTTAGCGTTTGGATGCAACGCCTAATTATATAATTGGCAGCTGTAAATTCAAATGTCATTGCGTGCCATTTATATAATGTCACCGCCCGATGGCCAACTCATTTTCAGGCCCCAGAACATCGAAACTGCATTATCAGGGGTTTCAAGCCAGTCACTTCGTTGAAGCCAAACTTTTTTGGCTTCGACTTTCCTAAACAATCTCTCTCTGTCTCTCTCTCTCTCTCTGTAGATGTGGTATTCATAAATGAATAGATAAGTAAATCAACAAAATGAATGAATAAATAGATATATAATATATACACTTATGTAATATACATACATACATACATACATACATACAGACAGACAGACAGACAGACAGACAGACAGCCAGCCAGCCAGACAGACAGACAGACAGACAGACAGACAGACATACATACATACATACATACATAGTAACCCGATAGACAAACAAAAACAAACAAGACACCGCAAACACACACAAACACAAACACACACACACACAGACAAATGCATATATAATGTATGTATATATATATATATTTATTTATTTATGCAGTATATACGCTTAGTTTTTCCTGGACATCCATGGCGTAGTGCCATGCTCCGCTCGCTGAGCCCACCCTGCCGCTGGCGCGCATGGCTTCGCACGACGCGCACGACGAGCACGGCCACGCCCAGACCCAGGGTGCGGGGAAGTGCTGGGACTATTGAGCCACATTGGTTGGTTAAGGGGGGTATAACTAACAGTAATGGATGATGATGATGATGATGATGATGATGATGATGATGATGATGATGATGATCATGATGATGGTTGTTGAATTTTAATAGACGACGGATGAAAATGGTTACTCCAGTAGTTTGTGCCACGTTTTGAACTGGAAAAAACACGGAAATAATAGGTACAGTAAATCATCTATAAATGAGCCATGCTCCATAGCTATGTTGAATCACTAGAGGGTGATAATAAGGGCATCATCCAACAAAAACCGATGATTACTAGATAGTTGATGGATCATTGAAAAGATGCCATCAACATCCATCAGCTATCCTATTGAATATGAATGAACCATCCCCATTTGATGTTTATGATGTTCATGATGCCATCCACGCCCCATGAAAAGATACCATCATCAAATGGGGATGGTTCATTCGTTTGCGTGTACCACATGATTTTTCCATCCGCCAGGTCAAAGGCGTGAAACCTTCCAGCGTCCAGGCCTCCGGTGTCCTCGTGGCAACGCTCATTTGGTTCCAGGAATTTCCCTGCGAACTCAACAAAGCTCCAGTAACAATTTGGGGATTCTCAAGCTAGCCATGTTTGATTGCGGAAGGGTATGTGAATTGAGAAACGTATTACGTATGGGATGAAAGCTGCTGAATGCACAGCCTACATCCAGCTTCCTCCAGGCCGGGTCACCCTACTCCAAGGTGCGACCGCAGGGATGTTGGCTGATTTCACCCGGCATGGTAAACCATGGGTTAGTGATATGCCAGTGAATGTTGCTAGACTCTTGCCCATGTTCAGGTTTGTTGTCGTGAAATTTCGAGAAATCTCCATTTTCAAGTGGATTCTACCCAAGTCACCAACAAGCCCTTGATCTTTGCTTCAGAGATCAGTAAATATCAAGATGCGGCATTTTTGGCCAGATCCAAATTCTGAATCGATCACCCAGCCATACCAAACCCACGTTGCTGCTTGTCGAGTGAACGCCTGTGATATATGCTGCAGTCGAAGACTGTCCGGACTAGAAATGTTGAAGAAGCAGTATGGAGTGTGTAGCATTGATTGTCATTATAAAGGTTTGGTGTGTATACTTACCGTATTGGCATGTCCGTTGTGACATACTTTACCTGTATTTTATGCACATAATTGCACCCACACACACACACATGTGTAAAAAATGTGTATGTATGTATATATATATACACATCATTGTTTGTATGTATGCAGGTAGAGGCACACACACACACACATATACACATGCATATATGTATATGCGTCATTGTTTCTATGTATGAATCACATTTATTGTATACTACATAGTGTACCATATATGATGTATTACATTACATAACTAGTATGTTGCATACCATGTAAAAATATATATATATATATATATTCCACATTGGCAGACACATAGTTTTGTTTTTTCTCCGCTTCACCTTGGGCCTCAGCGATGGAAGTGTGTTTCCTAACATTGGGCGAGACGCTTATGGTCCTTAAGGATGGATTACTCCAAGGCAAAGCAGCCAAGGCGGTGAAAAAAGCCTTGGCAGCTAAGGTTGGCATTGCCAGGTTCAAGCACAGACTTTTTGTGGAAGATGGTTCGCGAGAGATTCAGGATGATGAAGTTCTACATACAGCTCCGCTAAAAATCCAGCTTGTGGTTTTGGAATTCTGGCCACCTGATGATGAAAAAACACAGAAACTTATCTCGGCATCTAGGGACAACGATTTAGTTGCTCTTGAACATTTGTTGCAGTATCCACGGAATCCTAACGAGGCAAGCAATGATGGCAAGACGCCCTTGTTTCACGCTGCAGAGCAGGGACATGTTCAATTTATGGAACTGCAACTGGAGGCAGGGGCAAAAGCAGATGAGCCTGAGTTTGCCGGAGGGTGGACACCATTGTTTGCTGCAGCTCACAACGATCACCTAGACGCTGTACGACTCTTAGTTGAAGTTGGTGCAGACAAAGATCACGCAGATAACGATGGGGCAACGCCCGTGTTGCTTGCAGCTCAGAATGGCCGCATCGATATTGTGCGGTTTTTGGGTTTAGTCAAAGTTTGCGCACCTGTAATTGGAACTGAGATTGCAATGTAGTACCCGGTTAGTACCCATTTCAATTTCAAAGATTTTCCAAAATGTTTTGGGCGCTAACCCATCAATGAACTGCATGAACCGATCAACCGAGCAAAATGGTATTATCAAAGTGTGTAGAAACAATTGGAACTCACCATCAGGTCCCATGAATGTTTGACCTGTTTTCCCGAGTGAGTCTCTGGAAATTATGTTTTTCTTTTTTTGGATTTTCGTTTTTGTGGTGTCACCTTCGCCCCACTTGCATGTAAACGTGGTTGAGGCTTAACCTTAATTAGATTAGTTATATATTTTCAACCCATGTCTAAATGAGACCAATCTTATCTATACCTAGCTACTCGTATGTCTATGTCTATGCCTACATGTATATATATATATATATACACATGAATTATTATACATATGCATATGCATAACATCATTCTTTATAAAATATCTAAGATCAAATAGCTAGTACCAATAGAAAAACAAACATTAACAGTCTACACTCTACACCTTTAAACATCAATATCAATCCTATCCAATGTACCCTTTACATGTATACAAGTACATACATACACACACACACACATATATATATATATATATGTATATGTATACATATATATATATATATGTAGTATCTATCCACCCCAACCCTTCGCTTCGCCGCGCACGCCAGGAGCTCCGGCTGCTGGCGCATGTCTTCGACACCGCGCCCAGCGGCGACCCTTCCGCCGTGTGCGATGCCATCGAGCGCTTCGGGGAGGACGTGTTGAACCCGGCAGGGCAGTGGCTCAAGGCACGAGGGCAGGGCTTGAGAATGGGGTCCTCCGGGGAACATCATGCGATTGGGGGTAGCCTATTTTTAGACAAACCCATGTGATTTTTGATGTTTCCTTGGAGGTTTTGGGCAGATTTTTTGGGGGTTGACCTTTGGGGTTGACCTGTTCGTTGATTTTATAAGGCTCTTTTACTGAGGCAGAACTTTGGAAGCAGGGAGGGCTCCAAACTTTGGAGCAACAGATGTGGTGATTTCAAAAGTGGAAAATGGCAACCCCGGTGAGGGTTGAACAGAAACGAGTGATTCATGATTGATCCTGGACAAACAAAACATGTGGCTCTATAGCGATGCCAGAGACCCAAGGCGGGGCCCCAGTTCGTTAGCGAAGTTGGTTTAGTTCACTAGTAACTACGGTTTACTTCTACCGATACCTATAGCCGCTGTTTTTTTTATCCAACCAAAAACTGGGGCGGCCACCAGCGCTTCACCAAGCCAGAACCAGGTGGCGGGGCGGCACAAGACCACGGTCCTGCAGAAAGCCATGGAAGGCTGTCCCAAAGGCATCGCTGCTTTCGTCGCTGGGTTTCCCAGAAAGATGGCATGTGGCCACGAGGTTTCTTCTTCATGCTTGGATTACATCCTGACCATAGCTTTTTCAAAGTGCTATCATGTCATGTGTCCTGTATCCATGCTTTGTTTGCCAATTTTCGGAGGTGCCTACTATAAAGAATGAACCTCGCTTTGCATGGCAGGCTCTTGAATTATCTCAAAGTTATCGATATCTCCATGATGGATACAAGTGGTTTGTTCAAAACTATGTTGCCCAATTGTTCGGGTAATTTTCAAGGGGAAACTTGTGGACATCGCCATACTCAACCATGTTTTTTTTGGGTGGGGAATTGGGCCACCTTGGAGGTCTGGCACTTTTTCCAAGGCAACTGATTGAAGATTTGGTTCAGCTACAAAGAACACCAAGGAACACTATGCTATTTGGGTTCGAACATGGGGGATACTACTCCACTTTATGGCTAGTTGAGTTGGGAAACTGATGATGAACAGAAAGCCACAAGGGGCACCGTTTAGGTGGCTGGTTAAATCCCACCATTGTTGCTTGAATCCCCATGAAAAATAGATATGATCTCATTCTTCTCCCAGTATACATCATCCCATGATTGTCCCATTAATATCCCAGTTGTTATCCAGTTGCCCTAGGGTAAACTAACATTGGATGTTGACCATGGTTTTCCTAGGACATTTTTCCACATCCAGTTTAGTCTACCCTAGCGTATTATATGTATATATATATATATCCCACCATTCTCACATCATCAACTCATGATTGTCAATATTATCCCCTACTATTCCCTTATCATCCCATTATTCTCCCATTCTTATCCCATAATCAGCCCATTACCCTCTGGTAAACTAACATAGCTATTGAAAATCACCATTTTTGAATAGGTAAATCAACTATAAATGGCCATTTTCAATATGTTAAGTTGCCAGAGGGTAACATCTTGGAGGTGGCAGCATCCTGGAAATCGGCACCTACTGCGGCTACTCTGCCCTGCGCATGGCCATGGCCGCGCCCAACTGTCGGGTCGTTTCCCTTGAGGCGCCGGGAAAAGGACGGGTCAAAAAAGGGGGCTGGCAAATGGTCAGCGCATAATACAATCATGTACAATAACGAATATATATATATATATATAGATATAGATAGATAGATAGATAGATAGATATATATATATATATATGTATATACACACTATGTCATCGATTTAAGTATTAGCTATTTATTCAAAACTATTTGATATTTATCTATATATTGGGTAGATTATGATGACCTCACCGCGATGTCACTGTTTTGAAGTGCCCCGACATCGCCTTTTTTCAGGTTGGTGAAGTATCATGGCACAGCTAGATGCATACTCGTACCGAGATGATTTGCAGAGATCTGTGGGTATACAAATGTACGCATATGTATATCATGATTTTCAAGTGTAGCTGCCAGCATGCTGGTTTCTGAAATCAAAGATTTTTTTCGCTCCAACTGTGGGCACATATTGCCGTGGTTCATGGCAGAGGGAATGTGAGCTCACGCAACTCCCATCACAGCCCAGCAAGTTTGAGTAACTCCACATATTTCAAATCATTCCAAATATGACCGTGGATGATCAGACTACACATGATTTCAAACACTAGATCATAGCTGATTTTTATGGTTCGTTGCTTCTCACCATTCACATTTTCATTTGGGCTTCAGTGCCTGTCAGGTGGACCCTGCCCACATGGTCATTGCACGGAACATGGTGGCCTACGCTGGCATGGCACACATGATTGACATTTGGACTGGCCACAGTGGCCTGGCGGCCTGGATTTCACCGGTGATTTCTTTTCCCCACGGATTCAATGACCCCTTCAGGTTATGAAGAGGGGGTACCAATTTGAATGGTAACTAGATGAAATTCGTAATCTATATGTAATCTATCAATGTATATCACTATTCAATCCAGGGTTGACATTCCGCAAATGGAAGGTGAGCGTTGCTGTTGAAAGAACCTCATGGTGTGGACCATGAGCGTCATAGATCGCCCTGTCTTTGACACCGCAGGCAAAGACGTGCTGCCGCGGTTGCCCAACAAATACGGTGGTCGGCAGAAGTTCAAGGTCTGCGGGGTCTTCATGGACCAGCGCCTTGGACTGTACCGGATGCAACCTGGGTTTTGTGGTCCCATTTTTGGAGTTTCTCGTAGCCCCAGAAAGTGTCTGGACAAATTTGGACTATACACCACTCTACACCCAAAAAACGGTGACTGAAGTAACCATTGCTGATGGCTCTGAAAAGTTTCGCTCCATCGTTTCCTCCCACTGAGGAAAGGCTCCCGTTACCACGAGGACCTTTCGGTCATGGAGCAGCTAGGTGTGCTGTTGCCCGGCGCGGTGGTGGTGGCCGACAATGTGCTGAAACCGGGCTCGCCGCTGTTTCTGTGGCGGCTCTGCAAGGGCGAGGCCTACGAGAATCACATCGTTGCTTGGTGTGGAGGCGTAGTAAGGTGTGGGAAGGTATAACTGATGATGGGGCAACACATGCAACAATTCGCAACACTGCAGCCGGCAATAAACATCAATCAACTAAGTGCGGTTGAGTACCGCCGGAACAAACCAACACCAACGAAGCATGGCACCATGACAGCAGAGGTTCGCGTGCGCGAGTTCGCCATGCCATCGGAGGACTGGATGTCGGTCAGCGTCTTGAGACCTGAGGCCAGACCCTGCGATGGGTGGGAGATAGACCAAGTCATAGGGGGTTACTGTAGCAGGCCACTCAAAGATCGTTAAAAGGAGAATCCTTGAAAAAAAAGGGCAGGGGTTGCCTCATTTGCGGGGGTGTTTTTTGTCTCTCCCCATCGTCAATGGATGTCAATGGTATAATTAGTGATGGCACACTACGGCAGCCACATGCAGCCACTATGACATTATCAACATGATAAACTCTTATCATTTTTTGTCTCTAATTTGACCCTTTGGATCCTTTTGGATCTTTAATCCTTGGTAACTGTGTCCCATAGGAACCAGCATGGAGCCATTTTCCGATCGCAGGCGGCCGAGCAGTTCCAGTTGGAGGCAGTGGACGTGCCGGTGCTGGAGCGTGGCAAGGGCCACGCGCCGCAAGGTGGATCCCCGGGGGAGCTCTTCTCATTCCGGCACTTGCAAAAGAAATCTACCAGTTATAGTTCGGTCCAAAAGATATCCAAAAGATATCCAAAGGTGAAATGCGAACAAATCAAGTCATGAAAAACATCAATAAAATCACATTGAAAAAACAGTCATGGACAGCATCAACTGGAGGTCACATCAGTTGGATCCTCCATGGATCTGTTTTCGCAGGCGCCTGGCCGGCGCCACCCGAAGAACTGCTACAGCTGCAGTGGGAATCGGATCGCATTCGACAGCAAGCCACGCGGCCAGGTCGGGCGGCCTGCTGTCATCCAACGTGGCTAGCTGGAAATCATCGAACTAGTTCTGGTGGATTTTCCATGATTTTCCAGCAAGCCATGTTTGGGTACCAGAGGGTAATTTTGCCAGGAATATCTGATGATTGTTCCCGGCGGCAGTGACTGTTAAGTTTCAATCTCTGGATCTGGGAGGAGAAGTGCGTCGTTCTTTTCTGAACCCAAAAACCAGAAGGGAACCGCAGCACTGGAAACCTGGAACCCTGGAACTCTGGAAGCTGCTGTCGGGTGGTTGCAAAGCTGGGTATAGTTGTCAATTACCCCATTAGAGTTGTTGGATGCGAATACCATTACCTTGCGGTAATCAAACATGGCTAGCAGGTCATAGACACCCACTTAGCTCGCCGATTTCCCAGCTTGGAGGACGCTGGAGGGTATATATCCCACTACATCCCCAGGAAATCTCTGGTTAAATCATGTTAAATCCCCATTTTGCACCATAGATCGATCCCAGATACTACCAATATTCCCCATGAAATATCCCCATTTTGCCACCATTTGTTGCTGTTAAAATCCATCCCCCATTGTGGCCCTTGGCTCATGGAGCCAGGCAGCGGCAGCGTGAGCTTCACGGAGTGGGCCAGCTATGCCGAGGAGATGAAGGTTCTGTGCTGCCCAGGGGCTGGGGATGTGGAAACAAGACCCAAATTGGTACCCGCCTCAAGCATGGCTGGGAAATCCTCGAATTAAATGGGCATCCATATGTCATATACTGGCATACACACACACACACAAACCCTAGAGATGGATAGGTGTGTATCTATCTATCTTATCTTATCTGAACTTATCTGATCTTATCTGATCTTATCTTATCTGAACTTATCTGATCTTATCTGATCTTATCTTATCTGATCTTATCTGATCTTATCTGATCTTATCTGAACTTATCTGAACTTATCTGATCTTATCTGATCTTATCTGAACTTATCTGATCTTACCTGATCTTATCTGATCTTATCTGATCTTGTCTGATCTTACCTGATCTTATCTGATCTTATCTGATCTTATCTGATCTTATCCGAACTTATCTGATCTTATCCGATCTTATCTGAACTTATCTGATCTTATCTGATCTTATCCGATCTTATCTGATCTTGTCTGATCTTATCTGAACTTATCTGATCTTACCTGATCTTGTCTGATCTTATCTGATCTAATCTGATCTTATCTGATCTTATCTGAACTTATCTGATCTAATCTGATCTTGTCTGATCTTATCTGAACTTATCTGATCTTATCTGATCTTATCTGAACTTATTTGATTTTATCTGATCTTATCTGATCTTATCTGATCTTATCTGATCTTATCTGATCTTATCTGATCTTATCTGATCTTACCCGATCTTATCTGATCTTACCTGATCTTATCTGATCTTATCTGATCTTAATTGATCTTATCTTATCTTACTGATCTTTCCTGATCTTACCTGATCTTATCTGATCTTATCTGATCTTATCTGATCTTATCTGATCTTATCTGTTCTTATCTGATCTTATCTGATCTTATCTGATCTTATCTGATCTTATCTGATCCTATCCTATCCTATCCTATCCTATCCTATCCTATCCTATCCATCCATCTATCTATCTATCTATATGGGACACTCATCGACCTTAGAAACTAGGGAATTTTCCGGCAAGCCATAATTGATTACCAGAGGGCAAATGACCAGCACGAAGTTTTTTCTCATGACTTTTCTACAGAATGCGTTCTTGGGACGGTTTATGATAAGACACCATTGTTTTGACCCATGGTCATGATTTGCCTGAAACCGGTGCTTTATGGAACCAAGAAGATTCTGGCCAAAGATCCGATCACCTCAGTTGCAACCATGTAATTACAAGTGATGCTCACTGCAAAGGGCACCCACCAGTTTCACAGTCTTAATCTAGGAAGGTGAAGTGTTCGTGGGCAAAGTTGGAGTCCACGGCATTCACAGCAACTTTCCGCGGAAGTTTGGTCTATACCAGACTTGTACAAGGGTTGCGGTCATGGAAATACGTTTTTCTTTTGGTGTCACCAGATTTGGTCCTTGAAATTGGTGTTTTGGGTGTCACCGATATCACACTAGGTATTCCTTGTTTATGGTTCCCATAGAATCGCCATTAGCATTCCCGTTTGTATTCCCATTATATTCCTATTGATATCCCACTATATAAAGTATATGAAGGATGGATAAACCCCAATGATCATAGGCCCAAGAAAAGATCCATCACCGTTGAGGCCAAAATGGCGCGCCACGGCATTGTGGAAACTGCGGATGCGGAGGAACTGGAGTAGCTGGGACGCAGGTTATATCATTTGGGATTTTTGGGATTCAAGGATGGGAAAGATATGAAAACGATGAAAGTTAAATCTTCAAATGGTGAATCACTTGTTCTCGCTCCATTATGCTTCATCTTATATGATATCTCTATGTGTTATATTATGTTCTTTGGACCCTTATTTCTACAACATCCCGGTTTCTGTCCCCATCTTGCTCTTGGAGTTTGCCCCAAAACCTCTGCTGGGCAAGAACCCAAAGTAACAAACCTGGGGTCTTGTGAGTGTTAACCACACTTTTGAGGGTTTAACGGCAGTATTCTTTAATAGTTTGCGGTGCTACCGCGACTATTTTCTGGTTGATGGTTTCATAGTTTCATATCTTCATTTCTATCCCTTGCTGGGATGACATAGACAACACCACCAAGCTCTGTGGCTACTGCACTATTTCCATTTTGGTTGATTTTCCCATCTCCTCCCCAACTACCATTGACGGTGCCAAATAGGGGGGTTGGAGATGAATTTATGTAGTTTCCACGTATGCTTGGTGATTTTCAGGGTCAAACAGTTCGTTTACTGGAGGCTATGCTCTCACGACAATCCTGTGATGTTTCAATGTTGTGCCTGGCTCGATGACAACGCAACGCTGCTCCGAGGAAGGGGAAAGAGCTCTTTGGCGCTGGCGCTGCGCTCAAAAAAGATCCGACGGAGAACTGGGATGAAATTGGCGCTGGGTAAACGATCAGCACGCATGGGTGAACTGCACTTTAAGCATGTTTGAAAAGGTTTTGTTTTATCCCAGACCTTACCATTTCGAAGTCCAAGTGGGTATCAGCATTGTTCCCTATGGTTTGTGGCTATCTTATGCAAGTGATTCTTCGAAGTGGAAATCTGAGTTTTAATCGAATGAGTTCATCCAACAGGCTTGATGGTAAAGGAATCATCTCCCCAAAAATCTATTTTTAGCCAAAAGTGTCCAACTAATAACTCCAAATCCTTCAACAACACACACTCCTATGCCAATTTTCGGAGGACATGGTCCACGTCCATATCGTTCTCTTTAACTTCCCCATGTCACAAGATTTCACAGGACCAAAATTTGGCTTTCCGCATGTTCAACTGATCAATTCTTCAGTTACTGCAGAAAGATGCTGAACTGTGTTTCCAGGATCTCACGAATGATAATTTTCTCCGGATTTTCCAGGTTTCCAATGTTTCTATCAATATCCCATTAAATCCTATCAATATCTCATTATATCCCAGGTATCCATTCATCTTCCCATATATTCCCATTATTTGATTGGTTTATCTCTCCCACCAGACACAGCCTGTCCTTTCAGCCTTAGATGCCCACAACTCCGCCAGGGCTTTTTCTGTGAGGGTGGGCGACGACGAGATCAAGTCGCCCATCTCTTTGCGCCACAGCCATGCTCGCCACTTTGAGGCGCGATTTGAAGCAGTTTTTCATGGATGGTGGGGTAAGGGAAACAGGGACATCTGAGTATCTGTATTTGTATATATATATATATACATATATGCATATAATCATATTTATTGTTTATTTTTGTCTAATGATATCTAGTGATATGCCAACACAGATCCAAGACCGATGCGGGATGCTTTTTCGGATGTCATGGATGGGACGAGAGAAGCAACACATTGAAAACATGATGCCTTGACAAGGCATCAGTCATCCAATGGGTGACGTGTCCTCGACAGGAAGAGATCACAGTGCCCTTCCCATGCAGCCAGCCTGGCTGTCGCGAATTTCACGACGTGCCCTTGGCTTCATTTGAGGGACCGATATCCAATTTTAGTAAAGCGCTAGGATTCACCATCCACAGATTTTCCATCAACATCGGGGGATTGTATAAACGATCAATATATATATATATATAGGTGGTTTATGACTTTGCTCTACTAACATGATTACATGATTGATTTCATTTGGCGTCAACCATGTTTCGCTTTCTGCTTTCTGACTGTTCCTATGGTTGAGGTGCGGACCATTCAGTATCCTTGCTGGTTTATTGCATATGTATATCGGTATTTAAAATGGTGATCTCCCGTAGCTTTGTTCAATTACCAGAGGGTACAATACATCAAGGAATCCTGAGAAGACAGCCGAGCTCACAAGCAATTCTAGGTGATATGAATCGTCCAGGGGAAACCTGTTGGGAATTCTAGCAGTTGCAGCTGTAGAAAGTGGCTTCGAATCTGGGATCTCAATCCCAAAATGGTGGCGATCATCCCGGCTTAGCGATCGAAGGCACCCAAACATTGGCAAGAACCTGTGCTCTTGGATCATATTTGCTCAACAAAAATGTCCCAAAGAAATTGGGAGTTTTTTGAATTGAAAATTGGCCCAAAGAAAACATGGGGCCTGGGAGGATTGCAGTGGCTATTGCCTGGTGCACCGCCACTTTCGGACCCTTGGCTGTGACCTGATATGAGTCGCTGAGCATGACCCATTTGGTGCTTCAAAAACAGCGTTTGTCTCTTTTTTTTTGTGGGTTCAGCCATGAAACGGACTTCAGGATTTTTTGGGTGCACCAGTTTATTTTAGGGGAGATTTTAGCGATTGAACGATCCATCTCTTCTAGTTTTTTCTTGTAGTTTTGCTTAGTTCTCGCCCCACTACGCGATTTCTCATCGTTTCCTCCCTTTTCCGCGCGCAGACCACAAGGATTCCCTGGAGCATCGGTGCATCCATTTGGGTCTTCTTGCAACAGCTGTGGCTGGGCTTCATGTTCATGATCCTGGCCGTCTTGGAACTGGAGTCCAAGGTGCCACTGCTGAAGACCCAAAAATCCTAGCTTTCATGACTTGATGATGGTTTAAGATGGTTAATTTATAGTTGGACGTATATATTATTCACCCATTAGGAATGATTAGACATGTTTAAACATGGGATATTTGATGGGATCGCCTCTGGTAATGACTATGTAATGGTTTGCCATTGAACATCATCAAGACATCGAACTAAATGGCCATTTTCATTCATTTTCCATCGCTATGTGCAATTTCCAGAGGGTACATTTGGATTTTGACACCCTAAACATTGACCAAAAGGGATGCTTCCATCACATTTGGCAGTTGAAAATTATGACTGAAAGTATGAGGCCATTGGTAATCCATTGGTAATCGCCATAGGTCACTCCATCCCTGGCACCTCGCCGGCATCCCGTCCCGGCAGGCCCTGTCCACGGTGATCCTGTTGTCTTTGAGTCCCATCCTATGCCAATCCCTGGCCACGCGAATCGGTGCCTCCGCTCGGCTGCGGGAGATGAATCCCCTTTGGTGCTCCAATCACATTTTTTGGGGCTGGTCAAAGCAGCATTTTTCATTCAAAATCGCCAAGTATATTATCAGTATATTATCAGTATCTATTAGTATCTACAAATCCAAGTTTCAGTTGGTAAATCTACCCCCTTTTGCTGGTTTTTAGCTTCACTTTTCCCCCACAAAAGAAACGACCGGAAAACGACCGGAAAAGCCTTTCGAAGGCGGCTCCGCCCTGGTCTGGATGTGCATCCTAGTTCCCGTGCTCTGGGTCGGCGTGGGGGGCACCTCTGCGCGTGCCTGGGCGTGTTTGGAAAACGAGGACACAGGGAATGGCACGAAAATGTGGGAATGATATATGGAATCACAAGGATATGATGTATATACCTAGAGGGAGGGCAATGAACCGCAGAAGATGGGCAGGATTTGGCATTTCACTAGTAAAAATACCGTAGGATTTGATCTAGCAAATCATCAAGTCATTGGGATTTACCTACAATGAGGACTTCAGTGACCAATGGATCCGGGAAGTCGCAGCTGTGGCCCTGCCGGCACTTAGGCTTTAACAGCATGTACCGCATCTCAACGCAACATGAACTGACTTTGGAGGCCTTGTGCTCCCAGATGTTGATGCTCGGCCCAAGGGATGGAAGGGTGACAGGTTGTGGTGCTAAGCCAACATTCATCGCTTCTATGCATTTGCTATTCGTAAATGCCTGCGCAGCGTTTGTTTCCAACTGTGGTTTTGGTTTGAAGCAATGCAATTGATTTTGGAACATGTTTGATTTACATCTAAGTATTGGCGTACTTGTATTGTGAAATCTATTTCAAGTATCATTATCTTTACCGTTTTTTTTTCGACAAAAAATGTTTCTTGTTACATTTCCTACTATTTTTGTTGTTGTTACTATTCGCTTACATATCTTATCATCATTTACAGTATAGTGTTCATGGTCTAATGACTTGAATGATTTGGGCTAACCCCCATGACTTAGGACATCTCCAAATACATGTGTTTCCCCATCATAATATAGCATTATAATACCATATAATCTCTACATATCCCCACATACTGATGGCTAGGATAATGTGAAACCAGGTCTGGTGACTGAGGCAATTCACCTGCGTCGTGCCAGACAGTGCTGCACCCAGCAGCTGTGGCCCTGCATCGGCAGCGGTTGCAGCGCAACAGGCGCTGGGAACGATGGGAAGTGTCAGGAGAAAATGGGAGCCTTCAACACTGGAATCTTAAGGACCCAAAATTGGATGGAACACATGTACATAAGTAAAACGGAAACACCTACGGACTTGAGTGATGATATCTGGCCGATTTACCATGATTTGCCGATTTGAAACGGGAGAACAACAGAAAAAGGATTCGGATCAGCAGGAAAATAGACTTGGCAAAAGAGCCTGCCACACAACCCGACAATCATATGAGCAGGGTCAATCAACACTGAGGAATTCACCAATCCTCATTGGAAAGTCACATAAACCCAATGTTACTACTCGCGTAAAGTGGTGACTGCGGTGACTGCCATGAGAAATTGGTAGATCCTTTGGATCAGGCCTTGACGCTCTCCACCGTTTTTGGATGTGAAGATCCTGGCAGTTTTGATGAGTTGCAACAGGCCTGGGGCTGGGGATGGCTGGGGGCTGGCTCGAGCCGCATAGACCCCATTTGTATCCATTGAACTCCCATGTCTGCAGATGAGCTCTTGTGTTTTGGGTTTATCCTATACACATATTCCTACATTGTACATCAACATGCTGAACAAAAACGAGCGTTGCAAACAAAGAAAGCTGATGAAATGGAACGTAAATACACGCATATGCATCAATGAACTAGATACACACATGTCATACACTTGTATAGGCATCCATACATTTTCTATACAGACACATGTAGATTCACCTATCCATATATCACCATATATCCATGTAAAGATACGCATGAGCAGTGGGGCGGCACCAGGAGGAGGCGGCCAAAGATTTGCGTTGCAACTACCTACTGGCACGGCGCCGTGTGAGGGCCTTCCAGCGTGGCTCGATGTTGATACAGTATCCACTGGAAAGCTGAGATGAGAAATGTCGAAAGATGTTGGGTTTCAATGAATTTTTCTATTTGTTTTAATGGATGATTGGGTTTTGATGGATTTTATAATGGATTTTTTAAATCGGTTTTCAGGATTTGGATTAGGGATAAATTCATTGCATTGGTGAAACTTGGGGTTAGTCAGCCAAGATGATGATGTTTACAGAGAAAAGACGCTAGTTTTTGGTGTTTTGTAATAATCCAATTTCCGGAGATTTCTCCTGCAGCCACCTTCACTTGTGGAGTATGGGTCCGAAGAGGCTTCACCTGGGTATCCTTTATTCGAAAATGAGAACGGAGCTCGGTGGTCGCAGCTCATATCAGAGGGTTTTGTAGTTTCAATCTTGGGGGGTTGAACATCACCTGAAATGGCGATTAAATCCTGGTCAACTCTACAAGAAACTGTTGTTTGCAGAGGAAACGTGAGGAAACCTGCCCTTTCTCCTGTTTTCTTCTTGCCCTGTTCTTGGTGTCATTCCCCACAGACTTTGCCGCGCAACGTTTCGGTGATGTTCAGCCACTGCTGGATCCTCACCTGAGGTGAAGTCTGTGAACCCATCAACGCGGCCTTGGGGAGGGATTCTTCGTTCTACGCAGGTGCCGTGGGCCGTAGGCCACCGGGCCACCTGTGGGTCCCCTGGGCTCCTGCAGTGCATCACCTTCTGCAACAGACGTGGCACAGGAGTGCGACCGGAGCTGAAGACCCTCTTCAGCGCCAAAGATGCTCTGGCGCAGCACAACAACTCCAGGCCGGCGCCTGCGGCTGGGGATGGTTGGGTGATGGGTGCACCTGGGTGGCACAAGTAATTTGCTTACCATTTCTTCTGCAGCTGCAGAGATCCATGGATTTCTTCCAAATGGCGAATCTGATCAACCGGTAGTTTGGATTGGGGCTGCAAGTATCGCTAAACCGATGATGGTAGGGAAAACAAACAAATAGATTCTTGATGATGCTTGAATGAACTGGTAAGATCTTGTAAGAAGGTTTTTCCCTGCCATACTTCTCGAAGCCATGAACTTACTGATGGCATTGAAGTCATCATGTTCATTCTTTTCATTTGAAGTAAGCTAACCAACTTACAATGACGGCCCCCTGCTAGTTCGACAGTTAGATAGACCCTGCCGGGGCCAGGAAACTCATCGACCTCCTCTACTGTGATGTGACCCTTGGTACCTGGATAAGCCCATCCGAGCGTATGCGGTATCCATAGTGAGGGACCGACACTGAATATATCAAATACACAACTGGGGTTTCTAGGGTATACAACCTTGGGGCCTTGCACCAGATTATGATCAGATGCAGGTGTATATACATAGATCAATACAAAGCTAGCTACGAGGAAGTAAGGACCTGTGAGTCATGGAAGTGGAGCTGCAATCGCGTTTGCAACACACTGGGAAATGGGCTTTGTGGCAGGTGGAATGGCTGAGGAGCAGTATGTAATTCTAAAAGTTGGCAGCAGCGACAAGTAGACTTCCAAGTGAAAGGGGAACGTACATGTACAGCAGAAGGAGGCATTGTGATAAGGATCGTCTTGATTGATGAAATTGTGCAATTGAAACAATTTTCTGCATCCAAAGATATATCGATGCTTTCCCCTTTCCAAAATGCAAAGCTGGCACCCCTAGGATCTGTGAAGATTTTCAAGAAGTGCGGGCCGTGCTTCAAGCGTTGAAAGGCCAGGGCCAGGAATGTTGGGAAACCGGTCAGGGAAGGGAAAGCGACTTTTGGGATGAACCATGAAGTGGGGAAAACAAGTTGAAAGTACTATCCAAACACATTGGGATATATTGGGATAATATCATGTTATCTATACATAATTATCCAATATTATCCACACCAGTAAGGGAAAGTAGAAGAAGACGGGGTACAATTCAGGCCGTTTGGCTCCGTTGCAAGTGCCAGGCCGAGCCCAAAATGATGGACCAGGTAGGCTGCAGGTGCATCATGTGCGTCACTGGGCACAAGTCTGGTGGGTAAGAGGCAGCGCATTAAAATTGGGTAAGGAAGCAAGAAAAAGGCAGGAATAGATTGGGATAGGTCGTGGATTGGGATACAGATTGGGATGCTCTTGAATCATCTTGAACCATCAACTAGGGTTGGTGGTTGACCATCAACTACCCTCTGGTAATCAAACATGGCAATGGAAAATCCACTATTTATAGAGAATTTTCCCATTAAAACCTCCATTTATAGAGGCACAGTAGATTGGTTTCTGGGTTGGATCTTTGGCTTCGACGCGTCCCGGTCCTTTTTGACCTTTGACGACTCCACTGAGGCGATGGATTCAGTCGAGACTTCCAGGACGCTGAAGGCCGTTGTGGAAAGAAACTGGGGCTGCAACCTGGGTGAACGTTGTTTTCATTGTAAGTAAGCAATCAAACATCGGTTGGATACTTTGACTATGTTTGAATAATTTGAAGAAGTCATCAATCAATAATCTTTCAAACTAAAATGGGACTGTGTTTGACTACCGGATAGACATTATTGTACAAATTCTTCCGGCAAGGGACACGAAACAATAGGGGGACGGTGCAGGTCACAGGAATTGCACAAGACCTCAGGCCTCCTCAAAGGATCTGCAATGACCTCCTTGAAGGATCTTGATATTTGGACATCTTTGGACCTCTTTACCATTCTTTACCTATTCCAGAGGATTTCCAAAAGATATCCCCAAGGACCTCACCTCAAGGATCTCCGCAGAACCCAGGGAGGACCAAGGATTTTCACGAGACCTTTCTAAAGGATAACTGTACAAGGACTTTTGAGACCTCTACACAAGAACCTATATACCCAAAAGATCTTTACCGGACATTTTTGGTTCAAAGATCTTTGCACAGCTCAAACTCCAGCTCTTTTGCCAGACTTTCTCCCAAAAATGGAACTTGAAGAACGCGCCTTCACCCTCAATCAAACCCCGTGTTTGCTGCCGCCGTAAGAACCCCTCTAGTGTTGATGAAACTGATGAGGATCGTGGTGGAACTGGACGGCTACCTTGCCACAGCTGCTCGGTGGTTCCGCCCATTGGGTGGACGGTCATGACTGGGAGAGCTTTGTTTGGGGAAGCAAGCTATTTTGTTGTGCTGAGGAGCCCCCGACTTTCTCACTTGTTACCTTGAGATCTTGGACAACAGAAACCCTCAAACTGCAGCCTGCTGTGGAAAGTTGCTAGCCTTGTGGGTTGTCCTCCAGCACGATTCACAGAACCTCCGCACGCCAGTGTTCTTATCCATTTATTCATGCAATGGTTGTGGGGTGCCAAAGCTGGCGGCTGAGGTGCGCGTCTATGAAGCTTCGTTGTGCTTTGGAATTGCAGAGGGAGTTGAGGGTAGCAGAGTTTGTTCTACAGCTTTTGGTATTGGCCGGCTGCACCCCTGCAACCACCTGGTGACCTGGTGGTACCCAAGAATGTTTCCTACGTTTAGAACATTTGAAAACCGTTGTTTAGGGAAACACAGCTGTGGAAACACAACCCTTGATGTTGATGAATATCATTGGGTTCCGGCTGCAAAATGAATGAAGCCCAGTAGTAGTACTTCCGCACCTTAAACGATGGCTTTAAGAAAATGTCGCGAGGGAACTTCTACCCTGCAAAAGTCTCATCTGATCGCAGCTTGAAGATCATATTTTATGAAAGTATTGTTCCAAACCCCCCTGCCCATGCCCCTCAAGAAAAAAACATCTAGCCATTTCCTCAACAAATCTTGGCCCAGAAAAGTTGAACCGAACCCTACCAATTGGCAGCGGGGCCCCAAGGCACGAGTTGCGCGAACAGATGGGGCGCGTCCATCGACTTGTCCATGGTTTTGGATTCTTTCAGGCTCCACTGTGTGGGACGTGGGGTTGATGATGGGTTAACTTGTTCTTTCAAGCTCCACGATGTTTGGCGAAAGTTGGGGATACACCTTGCAGTTCAATGATCTATCAAAAGTGGGGGTCTTTTCGGCATGTTTCAGGCATTTTGGATTTTTCCTTCTGCATTTGACTGTGTTTATGAACTGACCAGGTTGGAAAGTTACAGGCACAGAAAGTACCATAACCTTGGGTGCTTGCGATTGGAAGCTTTTCGGATGTGGCTTTGGAAATTCCACCCATTGGTAGAAATGTCTTGAATCCTCAGATACGACCCAGAAGCGCGTGGTATCTCGAACAAACTTTAGGAAACTCATTGGACTTTCGATGGCGTTTCGAGACTCAAGAACCCTCTTCAAAGAAAGAGGGGTTGGTCTCAAGCCGTCCCGAGGGACTTTTGTTCCAGTCTCGTTCCACAGAGCCCTTGCCATGGCTCCTGCAAGAATCTTCCAGCTTCGCGCTCTGTGGCCTTCCCTTATCATGCTTGGTTTGGGAACTCAGTGGTGCTTCTTTCAAAAGTGGAATCTTTCGAAGTCTTATCCAAAATCGGATTCCCTTTACACGGTGTACTCGAATGCGCATGGGAGATGCAGAGATCTGTGGGAGGTTCGGGAAGAATGGTATGTTGACCTTGTTGAGTGCTACACTGAGCCTTTGATCAGATCCCCGTGAAATGGTTGGCCCTTCGCAAAGATGTGCCGGCTTCAAGAGACTTGTTTCACTCATTTGCAATTGTGCGCATGATTCACCAGCCAAAGTCCGTGCCATTCACGTACATGAAGAGTAGAAATTGGATACAACGTGTTTTTCCCAAGCTGGCATTGGCAATCGATACAGTCGGAAGAATCGCAGTTGAAGCAGGAAGCGCAGTTACATGTCCATGGGGAATTTTTGCTGCACATCGGAGATCACGCTTTTTTATGCAGCCAGCCGTGGCTTACTATCTTCCTCACAGGCACGGGGACAAGAAGATCAAGGTTGAATTTGGGGCGGCTCAAGAGACACCGACCAATCTTGACGTGAGGGACCTGAACACGACAGAATTCAATCAAGCCATCAATGGCGCGGAAAAGTTCTCCGAAAGAGAAGTCAAGAAACCAGTTCCGCTCTGGAAATTCCAAAATTTACTGATAGATGAGTGGGACGGGAAAGACTACAAAGCTGCCCCTTGGGCAAAGTCCAACTGCAATCAGATGGTCAGAGAAGTGTTTGAGTTCGGTGACAGAGTCTGAGTGATGCCCTTTCAGTGGAAGGAAGCAAAGCTAATTTTCTGAATCAAGTGCTTAGTTGTGCGGAGGTTCCGCAAAGGCAAAAAAAGAAGTTCAGAATCAGGGATGTGGCAGAACGGATGTCCATGTGACTAAGATGATGATCATTGAGTTAAGCAGTGACAGACACTATTGGTCGGTCAGGCTGGAAACTAACAAGCAGAGACAGTATCACCACTTGGGCACTTGAGAAGCACAGGCTTCTCAGGTCCAGGTTTGGCAGTTCTACCCATTGGGCATTTCGACCACTACGATTAGAAGATATTATAGAATCTATAATAGATACTTGCTTCGGGTGTTCAAAACTCAGAACCCCACACTGACCGAAACTCATTGGACTTTCGATGGCGTTTCAAGGCTCAAGAACCCTCTTCAAAGAAAGAGGGGTTGGTCCCAAGCCGTCCCGAGGGACCATTGTTCCAGTCTCGTTCCACAGAGCCATTGCCATGGCTCCTGCAAGAATCTTCCAGCTTCGTGCTCTGTGGCCTTTCCTTATCATGCTTGGGTTGGGAACTCATTGGTGCATCCTCCCCAAGTCCTTTTCCATGTTTCCAAAGTCGCATCCGTCGTACACCGTGCTTTCGGAAGCAGAAGGGAAATGTAGCTTTTTGGAGGAGCGGTCGCCGGGCTGGTATGTTACCCGTGTTGAGTGCTACACGGAGCTTCTGTACGATCAGTTCCGGTGTACGTGGTTGGCCAGGCTGTGCCACTTTTTGAGTAGAGCGAAAATCTGGGCCCTTCGCAGAGATGTGCCCGCCTCGCGAGACTTGTTCCACTCACTTGCAGTCGTGTATGTGGTGGAAGTGCGAGGTGTTGAGATTAGAGAAGAACGACAACATCTCATCAAGGTTGAATTCGGGGCGGCTCAGAAGACATCGCAAAATCTGGACGTAAAAAAATTGAACTACGAAGAATACGGAAGCATTGTCACTTTTAAGAAACAGTTAAGTGCAAGAAATATCTGGTACGCAGTTTCCATGGCGGAAGTGAAGGAGTTCCTGAAGAAAGACTGGGAGGGGAAAGACTACAAAGCTGCCCCTTGGGAGAAGTCGAACTGCAATGAGATGGTCAGACAATTGTTCCTTTTCCTGGAAGATTGCGAACGGAGAATGAATGAGCGCCTTTTGAACTTTTCCTATTTTCCCTCCAACCGTAGTTGGCCCAAAATGCAAAGACTATTCATCGCCTGAGAAAGATGTGGCAGAAGGGATGTTGCGTTTTTGTAGCTACCCTCCCTGAAGTGCAAGTTGGCATGTGGTGCTTGGTGCTCGAGAGCTGGTCATTTAGCCTTGTGGTAGATCTGGATGATCATACTTGGGAGAGACCCAAGGCTCAAGTTCGCACGCATCTCACATGCACTACCAAGGTACAGACACGGAGCTGTTTTCACCGAATTTGTACGTTATAATATATACACACACACGCATATATAATCACACACACACACATATATATATATATATGATTATATATATATATATACATAGATATGTACGTATACATTCGCATGTGCATGTACATCTACATCTACACACACTCATATACATACATACGTATGATATTATCATTTTATTCTCATAAATGACTCATAAAGGTTCTATGATAGCAAATTCTAAAGCAGTACCAATTTTATCCAATTATGATCAATTATGCAAAGATGAACCCCGCAGCGATGAATAATATATCTAGACCTAGATATGTAAATCTAGATGAATGAACGCGTCTATGATCATGGATGCTGGACTCACTCCGCTCACCTGGAAGGTACTTGACAGAACCCTTTGCTTGAAATTGACTAAAGGCCTACTTAAGAAGTCTTAGCTGGTTTTTGTTTTCCCAAACACAACCCATTCCCCTTAAACGCATTTTAGGCATTACTGATCAGAATCAATTTGCACTAAGCAACCATCAGTAACCCATAGATTTGTGAATCCGCCCCGCAGCCAGGCCTGTGTGGATTTCATGGATAGTGATACGCCCCTGCGTCCATTAGTGGAGATGAGGCGCGGCGCGCAAGTTGGCAAGGATGCGCGTGTGGTGTCGGATGATGGCCATTTCCATCCCTTCCAAGATATGTCATAGGTATGTTGTACCCACTAGCTCACAGCCAAGGTCCAGCTTGAAATGTGGACACATCTTTGTGATGTCTAAATGTAAACATGTTCATTTCAGCCAGGCTGCACCAAGCCTCCCCGGCTTTTCTCCCTTGGAAAGTGTGCCCTGCTTGAAGGATCATCCCACTTACTGTAGTAACTGGTTCATAGCTGTGGTGAACACGTGCCCTGACTGGGGTCATCCCATTTCTAGGAGTGTAACCAGTTGGTCACTAGATTGATCCAACCAGTGTAGTTAATTCCCCCAACTGGTGATACAACCGTGGGTAAAAATAATGCCGAGACTCGCCAGTTCGTAAGTGATCTAAGTGGTGTGATCCTCCGCTAGGCCGCCAACATGGTTTCAGCTGCTCCGTGCTTGCACGGGATTGATGCGTTTGTTGGCCCTGACGACGGCGGCTTACTTTGCCTCTTGGCCATTGCTTACTTTGAACCCAAAGGAGGGGTTGGATTTGATAACCCGGTGTTTGCTTGTTTCAAAGCCGTAAGGGAACCCAGAAAAGTGAATCAACGTCAACTTTTGGATGGCATTTTCATAATAGTGCATTATCATTCTGTTTTTTCCATATGGTATTCATTTTAAAAACATTCCATGAATTATCATCATAGCTGTCCCATAGAACGGGATTGCAGCTCCTCGAGTTATCCGAGATTTCCCACGGCAGGCCATGCAGTATTTCGTTCGCTACGGACCTCAGGCCGACGGACTGCATGGTGAACGGATATGGATAACGGGGTAACGGTGCAACTATTTCAGTTGATGCAGCAACTGTAGGATACAGTGTGGTTTCGAAGATGTAGTTTGAATGTCTAATGTGGATTGTGGGTCAGGCATTCAATTTTGTTTGGCCAAGTTCACGGTTGCGCATATTTTAAATCATCCTCATGTTTGCTGCTTACATTCTGCGTGTTTTCTAGTAAAGTCCAGTTGTTTGGCTCCTCAAGGCAAAGTTTTCCGTTGGTAAAATCCATATAAGGTTTTCTGAGTAAAATCTGTCTTCTGGCAGACACAAATTTCAAACTTCTCATCTTTCTTTATTGCAAAAGTAGCTTTCTGTTTCATGGGGATTCAACCAACGCGCCCCCCACATGTCACCTCCCCCCAATAGCAGAGGTTGATTCAATTCAAGGCGATTTATATAATCACCAACAACGACGTTTCTAAGGGCAAATCTTAACCAAACTATTCTTCGGGGCTAGGTCACCTTTGACCTTTGTCATGGGTTGGTTGAACCCCCAGTAAATTCCATGAAATCTCATTAGTAGTATTCCCGTACAATAGTCAGTGAATCTCCCACCAACCAGATCAAGTCCTCCCAGGTTTCACCCTGTTGGTTTCCACTATATCATCATAATTCATCATATTTCTTTAGTATTCCCATAATCCCATAATCCCATTGATGAATTTCCCAATATAATGATAATGATATTCCCATGGGATTTTTACAATCCATTGATCCCCAGAATCCCATTTTCGGGTCGTTGAATTCCCATGGACCATTGGGTTTCCTCCGCTACAAACAGGGGCCGTTTTTTCCATGGCAGGCCGCCAAGGAACGTTTGCCGAAGTCCTTGGATTCCCTGCTGGCTTGGAGCGACCAGCACAACCAGGCGCTGGTATTGCGTCGCGTCGATGGAGAGTGACGAATTGCAGTTATGAAGTTGACTTGGACCTTATAACATTTTATAATATTTATAAGGTATAACATTGGGGAATATAAGTTAACTATTTATTCACTATTTCTAACTCCTCAAATTTCTGAAACATCTTCACTTTTTTGGTGACATAAACCCTAAAACCAACCTTTTTTTTTGGGGATGGTCCTCCCATGATCCCCTCAGGTCCTCCCTGCGTTTCGCGTCTCGTCAGGACGTGAAGGCCTTACATCAGGCCCTGGGTAACACCGACGATGCCCTGGCGGCCTCCTTGGTGCCGTGGACGCGGGAGACGCGGGGGATGGCGTTGGTGTTGGGAAGTTGGGATGGGAGTTCTCTGGTAATCCAGTATTCATGGATATTTATGGGATATTTGTTGGATTCACTCTGATTTCATGGGATTTAATATAGAAGATTTACAAAAAAGAGATGGACAATCCATGAAAATCAGTGAATTGTAGAGCATTTCCGAACATGAAATTGATGGAGTTTAGAGCACCGGTACTCGTATTGAAACACCTGGCGTTTCCGCGGCGCGGCATGTTGCAGGAGGGCGACGGCTTTAACTGGCTGGGCGGCTTTGTTTATGCATTCCCTTATGTCTCTTGGCTGCTTGGGTGGTTGCGGGGTTGCGCCACTGAAAAGGAACATCATGAACAACCCTACAGCAACTTCAATCATAGTCTTCCCCCAGATCATTTCTACTGGAATCCCAGCCTCATCATTTTGGGTTTTCCACCCCTCCAGGTTTTGGGTCTTTTGGGTGCCATCCCCAGGTGGCCAACGTGTCGCGCATCTCAGGTGGTCCACGTGGTGGTCTTCATGCAGGATCTGATCCGGCGCCCGAGCTTTCGCACCTTGACCAATGCACCGCTGAAGCGACTGAAGCCGATGCACACCATCTACGAGAAGTGCCCCAACGACGGGGTGGTGATCTTAGGGATTGGGTCTACGAAGTTTACTATGGATCTTGGGGTTGCTGTTTGAGATGTTTTGAGATCCACAAATGGTCATTTTTTGGGAGCCTAACCCATCGATAGGATAAAATTTGACCTATACCCGTGTGGATTTTTTAGAGATGAGTGCATATTAAGCACAGTCTTTGGATCAAAGGCGTCACTATGTGCCACCATGTGTCACCAAAAAGTTGGATCAGAGCAGGGGCATCAATTGAAATGATCAGTTGTAGTTCTGTTTGTTGATCATTTCAACCCATCTATTGATGTTTATTGATGGATTAATTGATGGATCATAGATGGATCAGATCATGAGAAGCTTCAACCCCTCTATGATCCATCCCAGCTGCCCAGCTGCGCCGAGTCGGGCGCTCCGCAGGTACTTCGGGGTGCAAGGCAGCCTCTACACCGCCAAGGTGGTGACTTGCCGAGATGTCGAAGAAACGTTTCGCTGTCTGTTCGGTGGGGTCCTAGGTTGGTGTTTTTTTTGACTTTTTGTAGCGTTTTATCGGGTTTTATAGCTACCTCCAAATGCTTTGCCTTGAAACTTGGGGCTTGAAATGAGTTGAAAAGAGGTCCGTATTCTGTCAACCCTGAGCTTGCTAGTCCATCGCGCGAGATATGTTTTCGGGCACGTTTCATGATCGATACATCCAAGTACTGGAAATCAATTCCACAGTTCACATCCGAAGTATCGAAGCTTTGCGACTTCAGCTGTTGCTGTCAATATGGTTCTGTCATAGCCCGATTGCAGGGAGAATCTTTTGTACACCCTCAATCTTTGGATAGGCAAAACTGTACAACGGTGCATCTCCTGCAGATCTTCCCTGCCTTACTGTAAATCGATATCAAATCCATGATTTTTGCCCATGCCACCCATGTCCTTAACCCGAAAGTCAGGTTGCATAGGAACCCGGTATGGAACTCATTGAGCCCCTCCCGGAGAAAACCCCTCCGTTGACTTCGCCGTCTTAGGCCTTGCTGCAACTCTGGGCGTTGCCTTTGTGGCCCGGCAGGGATCAATCGGACCACAAAGCCGTAGATTTTGGGATATGATGATTTGGCCATCCCCAATTTTTTTGGCATAAGCTCCCCGCAAATTCAGTTTCTTGAGGGCAACCATCATCATGAATCATCAACCGTTATATGCCTCTTACATAACAGATACATGACCGCTATGGTTTCACCGCCACGAGGCCATCCCCGCCCCAAGGCAATGCTTCGGAAAGATCGGCCTCTTGGGCTCCATCTGCACCGCCGGGAAGTTTGCGGACGAGGTGCGCCGGCAACACGAGGCACATCAAGGAGCGCCGCTTGGGCAACGGCCGAAGGGGCATGGATGGTGCAGATCTTATGGGAGGTCTAAAGGGAAACCACAGCAATAAATGGGAAAAATATGGAAAAACAGTTCATGATCATTGATATCATCGAAGATTATGGGAATAGAAGGGGATCACTATCCATTTGCATCGGATTTTCAACTTTCTCCCAAAATCTGGTATCTATTGCAATGGGGAGAAACTGGGGATAGAATGGGATAAGTGCGTTGGAGCGTTGCCAATAGACTCTTCTTAAGACATAGTAAGTCGGCTATGGCTTTATCTGTGGGTTTTACTATGTTGGACATCGTGTATATATATATATACACATCCAAAATGGTTGAACCTATAGTTTCCCCATTTACCCAATGATTTCCCATAAGCAGCAGATTTTCCCAACAGACTTCCCACCAAACCCCGTCACTTGTTCGATCCAATGCGGTGTCAGGAGGTCAGGCGGGGTCTGAGCGCGGTGTCAGCGACCTGCTGGTGACGGGATATTGGATCTTCGTCTTTTTCCTGGGTGCCTGGGCGAAGATTTTTGGGTGGAAACTCTGGAGAAAGCTGTGGAGAGTTGGCTAAATAAGGGAAAGCACTATGGTTTCATGTTTTTTTGGTTTTGATGTGCTTTCCTGTAGAGTTGAAATTTATCCAAATCTGGGAAGGGGGTGGTCGAGCCAAGATGTAGATGAGCAGTAGCTGCATAGATCAGCTCAGAAATGCTGAAAAGTGTGCCCATTGAGCGGATCTGATAGAACCCACCCCCAGAATGTTGCAAGTGGTAGATCCATGAACGGCATACCATTACAATTGGTGCAAGATGGTGCTAGGGTTTTCTCGATTGTGGTGCGACAGAACAGATATTCCTATACCTAATCATCCAGTTGGATACCTTTGAAAGATCCAAAAAGTCATACATGTTCTGCGCGTGTTCTAAGTGGGGTTAGGTGGATTTCTGATCAGATTGACATCGTGGCTCCAGGCCTCAACTGCATCTATCCGGCCCTGCTCATCAGTTGCCCGGACGGAATCTGGTGGCCTGGGATCGGGAGATGGGATTTGCCCAGCCACCAATCTATAAACAGTCATCCTGCTTTGCTTGAAAGAAGAATCGTATGGCTGTATACATGTATGTGTTAGATCATCCACTAATCACTAATCGTCTAAATTACGAAGCCTTCACTTTTTGAACGGTTTCGATAGTTAGATCATTCAGCTGTGAGAGATTTGTGTATTTCCCCTCGTTGAAAACCCATCCCACACGGCGAAGTCCTAGGTTTCGGCGAGCATCGCTGGGCCAGCTTTCTGACCGCCTGGTCGGATGCCATCGTTCACCTGTCCTACATTTTGATTTATCTCACCATGAGCTGCTTGATTGTGCTGCTGGATTGGGGTGAAACCACTTTTTTTGATTCTTTATACTGGGGATCATGAAGCCCAAGTGGCTATTCCGCGATGACTGCCACCTAAGTCATCTTTTTCTTGAGACTCACCAGAGTGACCTTGTAACATCGCGTAACGAATATCTTGGGGCCAAAAACACCATCAAAATGCCATCAATTTCAGTTCCCTGAGGCTTGATCTCCCTGCACAAGTTGCACTTCAAGGACACGGTGATCTACGTGGGGAGCTTTGAGCCGCAGTGGATCAAGGATTATAAGATGCCAAGGTCTAAGGCTTCTGAGGTTGCTGTTGGTGACCTAGCATTTACAGTAACTACTACACACACATAGTTCACACACACATATATATATATATACATAACCATATCTATGTAATATACATGTCGCATCATGTCACGGAGGCAGTAGAGTCAGTAGAGGTCATGTTCCCGATACACTGTTACTCACCTGCAGCGCCTGACTCCACCGGCTGAGGAATATGACGATCCAACTTTCCAATGAGTTGAACCCCATCTTCCCTTTTCCAACCACCTTGCTAGGCATGCTGGCACATGGATGTGGGGGTTGTGGGGGCCAGGTCATCCAGAACAGAAAACCTCTGGCAATCCAACCATTTGATGAATTCACGGCTATGTATTCTTGGTACCTACACGAAGCTTGGATCAGGTCCTGGAATTGGTTGAAGGGAAAGATGTCGAAAAGCCCTACCTTTGGGGGTAGAGCCGTTTGTTTTCTGTGCAAATTTGGCAAACCAATCCATTGCTAAAACTGTTGCTCAGGTTACATCTCCATCTACATCTCCTTGGTGCATGTCTGCTGCGTTTGCCGCGTGTTGGAAGATACCGCGGCGCAGTTTGCCTTGCCGGGGGGCTCAGGGGACCGGGCCAATGGCAGAGTGGCCAGGCTGATCCATAAGGGGTAACACCAATGGGTTTCCGTGGTCCCCGAAAACGTGGCATTATGCACTCTAAAGGGGTTTATCCCATGGTATCAACATTACATCAACATTATTCTTGAGTTTATACCAACAAGTCTTGTCGGTCCAACCCCTGCTTTAGGCCATTTATAGGGTTTGGTTGCGTCCCACTACCAACCCATGATTCTCCCATTAAAGCATGAAATCTTGGATTCTATTTTCCTCATACTCCCATTGCAATCCTATTACAATATATTGCAATCATATGACATCACATTACTATCCATTTTTGCTAGTCGAATCCCATTATCATCCCATTAAATCATCAATTGTTGGTTGCAACCTCTTCCATTTTTTCAATCTTGTTGGTTCTGAATCCCATTATAATCCAAATTACGATTCCATTTTATCCCCACTGAAATGGTATTGATGTTATATTCCCATTCTATTTCCATCAAGCCGAAATTTTGTCCTTGCCCCGGTGCCATCAGGAAGAGCGCGGAGGAGCGGGGCTTCGAGCGTGCGGTGTCCAGTACGAGTTTGCTGACGCCGTCCTTGGTCTCCATTGCGCCCCTGTTTCAAGGCGCCGTCCATGGCAACGCATCAATGCTGCACAAGCCTGAAATAGAAATACCATAGACATACACATGTACATAGTACACAAAGATATACATATACAGATACGTTTTGATATACATATACATTCATTAATATCACATTTGTGCCACAGACACTCGTTCTCTCTCAGTCCAATGGCTGAATGCCTATTCGTTTAAGTTCACGTCTTGAGGCGTGCGCAAGCGAACGCGCTTCCTGACGTCCTTCCTCTACTTCATGGTGATGGTGGGAATTGTGATGTGGTCCATGGCCAATCAGCAGCTTGGAAGAACCATTGACAAAAACATATAAAAACATGCAGTTTAATAGGATGTATCCATGTTTAAGGGGATATCAGTGGTGATCAATGGGATTTAATGGGACCTAACCATGAAAAAAACATGGAAAAACCCAAAAGAAGTGCCAGCCAAAGGCGGCCAAAGGTAGAACAATGACCACGCAAGTTGTGGATCTCTGTCTAAAATTCATAGAATTTTAAGTTTTGGCATGTGGATGTCAACATCAGTATAGATTGCATCACTGCCATTGTTGGGTTATCTCGCTTTTCTGCATCACTTTGAGGCATGGCTACCCCAAGCAGGCTATGGACACCCGCTGCTACCCATGTTTGTGCAGCAATGGCCAGATGCACCTTGTCATCCAACGTGGGATGAAGCAAAACCCATCCGCTTAAACAACCAAGGGCCCAGGGGTTCAGTGATCCGTGGTTGACATTGCTCCGGAAACACACCATGTTCATCCAGGTTCCATATATGCCTTCAAACCATCACCTGCAAATGGTAGGTACAGTTGTGGTATCCCAATGCTCCAAGACTTGGTGGAAGGGAACATTGACAGGCTTTAGCCTTTATATTTTTGCGGTAACAATGAGCATTCCTGCAATACCTTCAACCTTTACTTATACATTTCAACCAATCATCATCCCAGCACTGCCAATTGTAGCTATCGGTCACAATTGCCAGTGTTGCGCCAACACATGCCAACAGTTTGGTTAGGTAAATGATAGCCATAAGTGGGGAAATGGATCATTTTGCCTCTTTATCTACTTGGAAGTGCAATTCCAGTTCGAGGTGTGCATACATATATAATCAGAGTTGTAGGGGCCCCATATCCCAACATATCCCATCTTATGAGGGTTTGTAACCAGGGTGATACTCCCATTTGTATCTGGGAAGCAAGGCCTGGCACACTGCGCCTCGAGAGTTGCTGGTTGGCCTCCACCCTACGTAGCTCGGTCATTGCTGCTGGGAAATCTGCGAAAAACATGGGCAAAACATGGGAAAATCCACAGGAAAATATGGGAAAACATGAGAAAATCCCCTATAAATGGAGGTTCAGAGCTGGGAAAATCATCGAACTAAATGGCCTTTGAAATGGGAAACTCATCGAACTGCAGCTGGGGGATTTTCTTTGGAAAGCTATGTGACTGATGACCAGAGGAACAGGAGTAGAACTGGCGAAGATCCATTTTTTCATTGTCACACTCTCCAAAACGCCAGGTTTTAAGTACCTGAACCTGGCAAACCGGGGAATCAGCCACTTGGCGAGACTGAGGTGAAAACTGTCAAGACTAGAGCCGGTTGGAAACTTGGGGTTAATAAGTGGCTATTGACCATTAGCCCACAGACAGAGAGATAGACATATATGTATATGTATATATTATTTCTATACGCATATAATTCATATAGGTTCATTAATCATGTGGCTGAATAGTTAAACGGGACATATTATACCACATTTGTAACTGTGGATGTTTCTGTACAAGTGAGCATGTTCCCAGTATATTTTTTTTTCAAAACGCCCTCATGCTGCTGCCAATTGATGGTGGAGAATACCATCAATTATATATATATATATATATACACGCTTATACATTGTAGCAGTTCAGTCCAGTCGACTTTACTCGTTTGACATGTTGACGTTTTGCAGCCCGCAAGAAGTGGAATTTTGCTTTGTCATCTGCAAATGTGGAGATTACGGCCACCCAGCTTGAGTAAGTACAGTGGGTATGGAGCCAATTTCGGCTTTGTAATGCAGCCAAACTAAACTGAATTCAGACCTTTGGGCGTGGTGTAAACTCTGGTCCTCTCCTCTTGCAAACCTTGGTTGGGTAGTTCAAGTTGGGTTAATTGTTGGCTACAACTGGGGAATATTTCACCCCAGCTGAAAACAACAATTTTGTAATTCTTATTTGAAATTAATTAGTTATGGACGCTCCACCATGGTTATCCGAGCAATGCCCGGTTGACCCCATGGTGACTTATTAAGCGATGCCCAGCGGCGTTGACGTGTTTCGTCGTCCTCCCAGTGAGCTGCGAACCCCTTCGTTTATCTTTTTTTAATGTTTATCGGACTCCCCAAAACAAAGACAATAAAACATAAAACCATCTAAAAGCCAGAGTCTCCTCCAGATTGCCCATGATTCTCCATGATTCAACTTGCTTTCCATGATGTTCCCATGATTTTCCCTTACCAATCCATGTTCAACCGATTTCACAAGGTGAGTTGGAGCCTCGCGCCCTGCATCCCCTGGGCGAAGACCTGCTGATTTTATCCCTTGCGTCCAACAATCTGCAGAACTTGCCCCCGGGCGTCTTCGGAGGTGCGAAAATCAGCCGGCCGCAGATTTTGAGGGTTTCTTGAGTCCTGGCAAAGGACGTTTAAAAACAATGCAACAGAGGTCTGCTGGGGGAGAGGTTGAGGAACTCTTGGGTGGTTGATGTTGCTCTTGTAGGAAGCCTTCTGGGGGAGGTTGAGGACAAGTATGACATCCATAGTTCCCTTGGTAGTCAAGAGTGATAGGCAGAGTCATGGGCCCAAGTGATTCAGCTGAATTAAAATGGCACTGAATTGAACAGCCCAGAGGTTTACTTGCATTTGGGGTCAACATTGACCAATATGAACCAGGAGTGTTGGGAGGAATCTCATGACGGCTAAAACGCCAGGACTTCGGCAGGCGCGGCTGCTGGATTTGAGCCATTGTACTTTGGGCTGCACCAAAATCTGGGAGGCTGCCCCCACTGGCCGCACGAAACAAATCCTTGGAGCATATTCAACTGGATGATGATGATGATGATGATGATGATGATGATGATGATGATGATGATGACGACGATGGCGATGATGGTGAAACCATGCAGTCTTAGCGGTCCAATGGCATAGGATCCCTCCGACATCGCAGCAAGAGGTTGGGTCAGGGAGACGCCCAGGTATGCTGCGAGACCTGAATCGCGGCCACTTTGAAGGTCTAGGGTGCCCTGGTTGGACCATGTCCAGTGGGGAGGGAAGTCTTATGGCCAGACTATATTTACTCTTGGAGGATCATCCCACTTAGTGACTTATTAGGAACCCTGGTTAGTAAGTCCCCATTCAGTGGGCTATCCCATCTATAACATGAGTTCTATAGGTTATAAGTTATAACTCTGGTTATCAACCACCTATTCAGTGGGGTAATTCATCAGTGATCTTCCAAGTGCTAGGCATTTCCTTTTTTTTTCTCCTTCCCCTCACCACTATACGAAACGTGAGTCGTTTGTTCCCCTAACCACTGAGGCGCGTGGGCTCGCTGTCCCTGAGTGGCAACCACATCCGCGAGCTGCCACCGGATGTCTTCCGACCCATGCCCCAGCTGAAGCAGGCGCTGCGGGAAGGCGTTGAAGCTCCACCGAAGATGCCGATTTAACCATCAAATATAGGGGTCTAATCATAGCAAAAGGTGTTCAATCATCAACATAGGTGTGCAATCATTTCAAAATTGGTGCTTGACCATCAAGGAAAAAAGTTGTACCATCAGGAATAGGGATTTACCCATCAGACCAATGGCATTTAACCATCAAACTACGTGTTTAAGCTTCAAAAATAGGTGTTTAACAATCAAAATAGGTGTTTCAGTGTTTAACAGTTTCTGTTTAATGATCCAAAAGTAAACAGCAGTAAATAAACAACCGGTGTGTTACCATCAAGAATAGGGGTTCAGCCATCAAGAATCATCCAGCGAAGGGCAATAGATATGTGTGCAGTGCGCACTAGAAAACCCCATACAACATGGTGACGTTTACTACGGATGGACGTTGGGCCCCTGCATTGCTGGTCAACCCAGAAAGGGATCAACCCAACTTCTGTCCGCGTTCCAGATACTGCTGGGTGGCGAGCGTCGGAATGTGGGTGATGAAGAGTGCCATGGCGCTAGCAAGAGCAGTTGGTGACCGGGACTGGACCAGCTTGTAGCCAGTACAGGGGAACTATCCAATGCAACCTATCCAAAGCATCCCCAAACCATAACAAGTGGCATACCACTTGCAGATCAGCTTGTGGATGCACGAGGGGGGTGGCAAGGGGACTTTTCTCCTCTGGTATGATGTGATGTGTTTCGGCTTTGAGAAACACTTGTCTTGTCACCTCAGCATGCCTTGTTGTTCGGCACGCAGCGTTGACCTCTTCCAGTAGAAATTTGCTTGGAGACTCCAGTTAGTCCTTGAGTCGTCTTGAGTCCATCAATTCCAATGTCAATCCCCGGTCCTGGCTGTGAATCCTTTATCCTTTCAGGGGCCCATGACCTATAGATCACAAGAGCAAGAGCCTCCTGGGCCGAGACCCTATAGCAAAGGCTGCTTGAAGATCTGGAAGACTAAGGCTTTTGGTGCTGGGGAATCTGCTTTCAGACCTTCCTCCGGGCATTTTCAAGGATCGGGACTTGACTGGTTGGCCCGGTTCAACTGGCAGGGAAAGTGTGCGACCCGACTCCCTCCATGTCAAGATGCGAGGCACCAAGGTCTAGACTATATCTACCTACCTACATACTTTATTTCGATTTATTTCCACACCAATCTGCCACAAATGCGTATGTAACTATGTAGTCATGTATATGTTGTGCATATGTACTGGCGCCCCCACTATGGCCATCGTTGAGTTCCAGCCGTCATTAATTTCCTCAGGACCTCCAATGGCTGGTGCGAGTAGACCTGAGCCAAAACCGCTCCCTGGCTTAACCTCACCGCTTAGGAAGGGGTAATGCCCCCCAAATGACCGAACGGTTCAGGTGAGTGAATTGTGATGATGGCATGAAAAACAAATATCATCCAAGAATACCACCGTAATGATCATCATGAAGTGTATCATTAGGCATTAATACCCATAATATACACCCATAATATACCCATAATATACCCACAAGATACCCACAAGATTCGATATTTCCGAATTATCCCATTCTATCCCCTATTGTTGGTTATATATCCAATTCAAAATGCGAAAAATACGCGGGCATATGATATTTTTCAATGCTGGTTGTTAACGTCATCGGAAACACACTGGTATATTTTATACATTTTTTTATATCATGCATGTGTTTTTTAATGTCGAGGGGATTTTACCAACAAGTATGGGCCCACGTTGCCCAAAAGTGATGTCCCCATCGGCCGAGGCCTGTCCTCCTTGCCGCGCGGCGTCTTCGAGGCATTGCCGCACTTGGCGCAGCTGGAACTGCGCGACAACTTGCTGCAGGCGATGGGAATGCTGGGCTGGGGACATATGTAGGGAATATATGGTAAATATTTGGGGAACACCTGGAATTATGGACATTTATGGGGGGAAATGTTGGGGGAATGATATTGTTATGATAAATATAATGTTCACGCATAGATGCTGAAAAGTGATTTATGTTTCATTATTCTTGAAACAGGATTTTAGGAACTTCTATCCCTTTGGGGTTTACAGGTAAGTATGTGTAGAAATATAGGTGACCATAAACCATATACCATGGCACATATTGGGAATAGAATGGGAATGACATGCTAATATGGATGAATAATGGGTGTAACATCCATGATTGGGAATTTGTAGGGGATCTGAACCATATGTGGGTGTGGGTGTGGACCACTCAAACTGAGGGTCTAACAGACTTTAGAGTTTTTTTAATGTAAATAACATTTTGGAGCAATAACAACGATCCGAAACGCGGGTTTTACTATATTTTACTCATGTCTTTACCATTCTGAAGCAATCAAAGGGGGAATCTTGACAAGCAACAATTTGGGTATTGCATGGTGTTGCGATGTTTTAACCGATAAAAGGGGGATTTGACACACACACACACATACACGCACACCAAAGGACTGCTCTTTTTCTTTTGAACAAATGAAAGCGAAGTTGACAAAAAATAACATGGTGGTCTGAACCAATCACATGACCAGCAGAAACTGGACCTTGACCACCTGACATCTTAATTTTGGCAGCAGGCATGCATTCCCAGATTCCGCAAGTTCCAATTGATCAATTCGCCAAGAGTGATGAGTTGCGAATCCCCATGTATGTAAAGTAAAGTAGGGGTATATGGAAGGACTCCAGTGGCATTTTCATAGGTTCGTTTAATCCACATCTTGAGGTGACCGGTGTGAAATTCTGCTGCCCACTGATGTTCTGAAACCAATCCTTGATTCCTGCTTCCCATCTTGTGTCCCTTGCGTCATCTCTGGTAGTGTCAATTTGACTACCCTGCGGTAGTCAAACATGGCAATGGATAATTCCCCATAGGTTTTCCCATGTAAATGCCCATTTTCTTCGGGGATTTTGCCGCAGGAAATCGACTCAGAGGTGGGGTTGTGGCGCCAAGATCTGGTCACGTTCCAACCATATAATGTTGGTTTATGTTGGTAAAGCAACCAGAAACCACCCATATTTTGATGGTTTATACCACCGATTTGCCGTAAATTTGTTGATGGTTTATCATGACTTTACCCACACTATACCTCAGTCAATGGTCAATCAATGCTTAGTCATGGCGGTATAGCCACCAATAGTAGATGATAAATGGATAATTGAATGGATCAGTGGAATAATGTGGGAAACCCCATGCCACAAAGCTACCGGGTGGGAATGATTCTTACCACCCATTTATGGTGATGACTTGGGAAGATTTTTCATTGTATTTCCCACAGCATGATCAAAGATTTTCAGCAACTTGAGATGGTTGAGGTTTTCCCTGCAGTGCTTTGCTGGTCTCGGTGCCATTGTGGATTCGTCATGGCCACCACAGAATTTCAAATCGGAGAATTGATTTCGCAGGCAGAAACACTGGCTTTCTGACTGGCTTGATGTAAGGGATATTTGATATTCGGATTTTTCTTCGGTTGTGATGCAATTCTCGGTTTTGTGTTTTTCTATGCGCACATGGCGCACTTTATATCCGTGCAATCTCGTGCTTTCTTTGGCCCATCAGCAGTGCAGATCTTCATCGACCTCCCCTCCTTGGCCAACCTATCGCTGGAGAACAACGTCCTGAGGCGGGAAGACCTGGAGATATTGACCTTGGATCCCCAGCGAAAGTCCTGATAATTGGGTGAACAACTTTGGCAATTTCTGGACATCATATCCGAAAACTGAGGAGGATTTTTTTTTTACGAAATTGGTTGATTCAGGGCAATGTTCGACCATTTTTTCGCGAACTTTTTTGTTTGCTGGGGTCATTCAATTCTTGACGACAGCGAAGACCTTCTCAATACAAATTTGTTCAGGTTGAACTCCGATTTCTCCACATCTCTTGGTGGCGAAAATCCAAAAATCCACGTCTTCCGTTTTGGCCTCACGCCCCGTGCGGCCAGGCGCATCGAGCCTGGGGCCTTCAGTCAGGTGCCATCGCTGCGGCGCTTGGATCTGGCGCGGAATCAACTGGAGGGGATGCTGTCTGTAGCTGCAGCTACAGGCTGGGGATGGGGAATGGGGTTACCAAAAGGTGATGGTTAGGGGTTGTTGACTATTTTGAAGGTCTAATGATGAGTGAATTATGTTATATAGATAATATATAGATCCAGTATATCCAGATCAACGTCTTTTTTGTGAGCATTTGATGATGCAAAATTAGAGGTTTAATATTGTTTAACCATCTTGAGTTGGGGATATATAGGTATTTAGGTATATAGGAGATCCAGTAACTAAACCAAGGACAACCAAGGTTTCGTTCCGAGGGTATTTGACATTACCTTTTGAAGGGATTGGGTGAATCTTTTGCAGATGGGGGTATAGATGGGTGTATCCAAGATTGGCCATGGGGTCTTGGGGCTATTTGTTTGAGGATCTGAACCAAAATGGTGTTGGAAAAGACATGGTTGGAAACTGTCAAGCAAATGGATGGATAACATGTTGCCGGGGGGTTGGGGTTAGGAGGCTAAGGGGGTTCTCATTTTTTTCCTGGACAGTTTCAGACTTTGGATGAACATATTTTTGGTCTTTCTTGGTTCATCAAATTTTGCTGGAGCAAGTTTTGGGTTGGAACCCTCTGTGCACGATGGATCATATGGAAACCGTGACCCCACCAAGGCCTTGGCAACTTGGAACACCTGAACCTGTCGCGGAACCACTTGCAGGGTATCGAGTCAGGCCAAAATCCGGCTGTTTCAGATGGCCGGTTCCTGGAGGGGTGCAGTATGTATGCCCAAAATGAGCAGAAACAACACAGAAACCAAAAGCGCAAAGTGCAAACTTCTATGTATGGGGTTCATTGCCAAGGTGGAACTGTTTCGCCAGAAATTGTTATCTTAGACGGCATGTGACAAATGCAATGGTGTTTCTTTGCTAAGTAGGTTTCTGAAAAAGGGCTAGACCAGATGTTGTGCGAAAACGGCATCTTTTTCCGCGCTGGCCGCCGTCAGAGGCTACATCTAACTGTCTTGTCTTTGACCCATCCTTGACCAGACAGAACCTCTCGTAGGGCCCCATGCTTTTTTCTTTTTGATATCCTCGTCGCATATGCTAAACATTGAGTTTACGGCATAATCATATCTATAATTGACTAGAGAAAACTATGACAAATACCAATGCGTCTGAACCTACGTTCATGACATAGTTTGACATACTGAACACATACTGATAGAATGACGTAGTATTGATATAGGAAATGTATCTTTAATGATTTCACTCGCATCATGTGGCTTGTCGCAGGCGCCTTGGCCCTGCTAAGCAGCCTGCAATTTCTGGATTTGTCCGGGAACGAGCTGAGGCCCTCCCGATGGGGGCTTTACCCTCTGGTAACAGGATTTTCCCATCAATAGCATGGTGATTTTCCATAGTTATGTTAGGCAATACCAAAGGGTAAGTGAGCCCAGGAACTGAGGTGTTTTCCGATCTGTTCCGGAATTCAGCCAGATTTTTTTGAGGTGCCTCTGTCAGAAATTCCCAGTCTTGGCAATCCGACAGCCCGACAGCAGGACATATTCCTCAAGGAAACCCGGGTGATTTTTTTGTGGCCCCTCAATTCAAATCCTTGGGATAATCATTTGATAAATAACTACTAACGTTTCGTCCCCATTTCAGGACGTTTCTTCTACTACAATTAAAGCCTTAAATGTAGTCAACCCCATGATATTCCATCCTCACTCACTCCCAAATGGTTGGTTTGCCATTGGTTTACTACATTTATTCCACTGATCCATCAATTATCCATCATCCACTATTCTTGGTTTTGCCCCCATGATTCACCATTGATTGACCACTGAACATATTAAATAACCATTATAACCACCAATAAACGGTGATCACCCATGGCATGGACTTCTCAACGAATCCCCGGCACTTCCATCGCCAGGAACTCCACCTGGGCCGCCGTGGGGCTTCGGAACTTGACCTCCTTGGAGGCTGCGGATTGGGGATTTTCATGGAGGATCCCCCCAAAAAAGTTGGGTTATTTCATGGAACAGCCCAAAAATGGATGATTTCCAGAAATCACTGGATTGATTTAAGGAAACATTTACAGGAAACCTCGACATTTGATGGGGGAAACCCATGCCTGTAGATGTTCCCTTTAACCAATCCAGTGAATAAATGGAGGAGCACCACAAGAATGGATGATTTGCGGGTACCCCCACGAATTGGAAGCCTCCAAGTGAACAAAGCCGCACTTCCACCTCTTCTAGAACCGGACGAAGGGACAATTCATGGGGTTTTACCACTTTTATTGAGAAAAAACCAATGGGGTTCCTCTCAATTACTTAGTGAAACATGAACCCCTGAATTTTTCACCAATTCATGGAACCTCCTGACCACTATTCATTTGTTGCTTCAAGTGCCATATTCTCGCCGGTTAATCCACCCATCATCATTTTTGTTGGGTACATGCACATCTTTGACACTGAAATCCCCTACGTTTGTTGCTTCCAACCCGCAGTTTTTCTGACAGAAATCTCATTCTTTTCTGGTGAAATTGTTGCTCCTGCACAATTTGGACCATCAACTTCCAATATTCTTGGGTTGAACCCTCCCAAAAAAAACCACACACTTTTGGGGGTTCGGGGTTCCGCCCCCCAGCCGTAGCCACTCCGCAGGTCCTGTGCCTTGCAGAGGTGTACCTTCCCACGCTGCCGCCGTTGCCCACCTCGCTGAGGCGTTTGGATTTGCAAGGCGCCAGGGTGCGGCTGGTGGCCCCGGCAAGTGCCAACTTGGGGTGGGAAAACTGGGGTGGAAAAACCAACAAGGAGAATCTTAGTGTAACTTTGACTTGGGACACATTTTTTAGTTGTTCAATGATGAATATTTGATGATTTCAGCAAGCGGAAGTGGGGATTGAACCAACGTGAGCCAGCAAAATATGTGACATCTGAGCAGCAAAACGGGACCCACTGCAGTGGGGACATCACTGACCAATAGGTTGTTCCATAAAAGAAATTGCATGTGGAAGGAAAGCAGCAAGAGTGGCGATTTGAAGAAACCCTCTTATCAGTGAAGAAGTTCTTTTAGCCCAGGTTCCCTCAACATCAATCAGAATCAACTGATACACAGGTTTTTACGTTGAAAATAAAGTTCCCGCCAACCCCATGGTTTACCATCAGTTTCCCAAGTAAAAAACGAACATTTTATGGGTGCCCACCATTTTTTTAGACACCCAAATCTGGGTGAAGACAACTGACCCCATCTCCGGGTGGAGCCTAGTCACCTTCACCACACCCAGGCAGTCGCTTGCGGAATCTGAGTGGCCGCCTGGCCGGGAGGTTTGATGGGCAACATCTTGAAGCTTTGTTGGTTATGTACCCGGTTGCATCCCCAACTATGATCCGTTCTCTAAGCAAATTGAATGCTGCCAAATTAAACTTTGGTGTCGTATTGGATCTATTGGGGCCCAATTTTTTTGTGGTATTGAATGTGATAGGGGAATGGGATTATCACCCATATCACCCTTACAGTGCCCATGGATTGATTGTTTGAAACACATATGTTTGATGATGAATTCCTTATCTTCTCACAGCACAACCTGTTAACCGCATAAAGCCCCTAAGGAAACATGGATTTGGAACGTATCTGGAGCCCTTTGGCCCAGATCCTCCCAGGTTCAGCTTTCCAGGGCATGAAACAGCTCAAGACCCTGCAACTGCAGCAGAATTTCCTGGGGCCCAGGACGGAAGTTTGGGACCTCGGTGCTGACATCCATGGGGTGTTCCTATGGGTTTTCCGATGATTTTTCATGAAGTGATTTATCACCAAAGCATTGCAACAAATTGGCGAAGATGGTGCATGTTCATGCGAGATTTCCGAGCTGGCCAGAGTCTGTTTCTCCCTTTCTGGGTGTGTCCAACCGCCGCTGAAAAACATCCCAACCATGGGGAGATCCCAATCCCGACGCAGTCTGCCTCCGACGCTCTTCCGGGACCTCAAAGAACTTCGGACTTTGAAGCTCGGCTCCTCGGTTGCAAGGCACTGCAAAGGGGTGAAGGATCCACAGCAAAATCTCCAGGTGGTTGAGGCGGTTGAGGATTGCAAGTGTTGATCCAACTATTTCAAGATTATCAAGTATGACGAAGTCACAGGACTATGTCAGTTTGTATGTTTTCTACCTTTCACTTAAGGGATTGTCCCAGTGGTCACGAGGATGGTAGGGAAAATTCCACTGGAACCCCGGGCATGCCGTGGAATTTCGCAGGAAAATCAGCCTTTGTCCTTGGGCGCGCGTGGTTTCGTCCGTCCCTAGTTGCTCCACAAAATCTGGAGAGAAACCAAAGCAGTTCCTCACTACTCTTAGGTTGTGTTACCCGTCGGTAATCAAAAATGGACATCACCCATTGACTCATGATTTTCTCATAAACACCTCCATCCAGATTTGTAGGTTCATGTATCTATTCGGGATTCCCCAGCAATGATTGATCATGTTTAATTTACCGAAGGGTACTGTCCGGTCCATTTTGGTTCAATTCCATCAAACATGCGAGGTATTCTCTTGTATTTGTGCCCAGATGCCACAAATTTCGATGGTTTCTGAGGTCGGAACCAACTGAAAGACCTGGAGCCTGAGCATTTCCAGGGCTGTGAGAACTTGGACGCTCGGCGGTGTTGTTGGGCGGTGGTTCTCCCTTTTTTTACCGGTTTTACCGGGGTGTAAAAAGGATTCACTGAAACGGGTTGGACACATGATGTACCCTGAGTTATATATTTATACTTTCTTTGTCTCTCTGTCTCTCTGTCTCTCTGTCTCTCTGTCTCTCTGTCTCTCTGTCTCTCTCTCTCTCTCTCTGTCTCTCTCTCTCTCTCTCTCTCTGTCTCTCTGTCTCTCTGTCTCTCTGTCTCTCTGTCTCTCTGTCTCTCTGTCTCTCTGTCTCTCTCTCTCTCTCATATGTGTGTATATATATATATTATATATATATATATACACATGGCACATGTCAGTCCATTTTTCACGGGGTGTTTGTTGAGAAAACACTGTTCTCATCACAGGCGATTGACCTTCCCATGGCTGAGACCCATCATCAGCCCGTTGATCCCCAGGAGACCTTGGATCTTTCGGAGAATTTCCTCTCCAACTTGACCGCGGGCACGTGGCTTGGCGTCTATGGCCACCTCATAGGAGCGTCCCATGATGGATAGCGGGAATAACCGAAGTGAAAACCATGAAATGCAAATGGCCTTGCATCAACTTTTAGTTTTTCTGGAAGTGAAATCCAGATCTGTCAGGGTTGCCTAGGTTGCCTCCCAACATCTTGGAGGACTTTAAAAGTGAGCCAAGGTTCCCATCGTCATTGGAGCTGCTGAATCTCTCCTTCAACTTTCTGGAGGATCTGCCACCCTTGGCCTTTGCAGCCAACCTGCAGCTGCGATGGTTGCACTTGTTGCTTGGATGATATACAGCCATTGTTTCCAGCTAAAGTCCAGATATCATTTTTTTTCTTGTTGTTGATGCAGACAAACACAATTGTGGTGAGATCTGTTCATTGTTGTGAGTAAACGCGGCCGCTCGTACGTATGTTAAATGTAAATGTGATGATTATCTACACGTTTTTTTGGTCAAGACACATTTCCAGATCTACCCAGATGCTCTCAACAGCCATTCAAATTGGTGACCTCCCAGTCAAATTCTGAACACTCTCCAGGCGCTCGGCTGGGCTCCAGAAGTTGCAGCAGGATTGCTTCCTGAACTTGACCGCCTTACAGGAAGCCATGGAGTGCGGTGTGGTACGCGGGGATTTGGATCTGACCCTTTTTTCTTGAGCAAAATGTTTGGAGACTTCAGTGTTGATGATTTTTTTTGATGATGAAACATGGTCAGAGCTGTGGTGGATCCAACATGGAACATTTATATAATATGTTGAGCCATGAGTAGGTTTTTGTTGGACCAAGACACAGGGCGAAGGCAATGGTTGCCTACATGGCTTCTGATGTCACCCTGAAAAACGGGCTGCCAGCAACCAGCGGAACTACATCACGTCATACGGTCGTTGATAAGGTCGATGGATATTCAAAAGTATCGAGGCCTGAAAATCTCAGTCCCCTGATATTCAATACGCTCAGAGTTTAGGCACCCCAGATGAATACATCCAGTACTAAAACCACGGGTATTTAGTACCAGGGGGAGTACTACTTAGCTACTCTTTCCTTGCTGAATTGGGTTGATCCGAGAGATATCATGCCAGCGCTGCATTCACAAACCCCTGGTTTAATTGAAGGGTGGCAGGTCTATTTTCAGAGCATTTTATCACTCTTTTTGCTTTGTATGCGTAGTGGCCCTCAACAAACCAGCAAGCAGGGTGAACATCTCGGCATTCTCAGCTCCGCTGAAATCCTACAAGAGTTGGGGTTGAGTATGGCATATATATCCCCATCATCATAGGATACTAGAACCATTGTGGTTTAGATTGATGCCTCATGTTCCACGTTGTAAAAGATTGGTTCAACATGGTTCAACATGGTTTAACATGGCTCAACATTCCACCCTTACCTTTGTATATTGCAAGACATATTGGATGTCCTTGAGAAATACCACCCAAAAAGATTTAGATTAAATTCATTATTGCCAGTATTTTCTATCCATTGGGTGTCCCTAAAAAATCCAACAATCCCATTCTATTGGTTATAATCCCATTACTATCCATTATATTCCCATAATACTCCCATTGCTATGCATTGATGCTTGTTAATTCCCACTTTTGTTGGTTGAACCCGAACCGGCATGACAAAATCATAGATCTTTTCCCATGATCCAAGAACCAAATCCCACTATCGCATTATCAACCCACTGAGTTTACCATCCATTCCCCATGATATTCCCATGATAATCTTGCTACCAGCCAGTGCTTCTTAGATAACCACTCCCCATTGCCCCCCCGACTGGCCCCCGACTCGCCACGACCCTAGGGCCTGGACCTGGCCTCCAATGCCCTGCTGAACGTGGATGCTGAGACCTTTGAAGACCTGGAGCAGCTGCGGTTCCTGGAGCCTCGGGTTTCGCCAGGGCGGGCCCGACATTTGGCCAATGGGGTCAAAGCCAATAGTAGTGGGAGATATAATTCAAGAAGAATGGGGATATGATACATGATTTACTGGTTTATTCTTGGGTTGCTGGTTTAATATTGGGTTTAATCAGGAAACCTATGGTTAATAGTGGTCAATAATGGTGCGATAACCAACAATAATGGATGAATAATGGATTCCATTGGGACAATGTGGCAAACCCAATGCCACAAACCCAGCCCAGTAATCCACCATGAATTTTTGAAGAAATGGGGTTCCAAGGTTGGAGATGCGCCCCACATTTCTAAAGAAAGACACACACAAACAATGTTTTCCCTGCTTTGGTCTTGAATGGCTGTCCCAAAAACCCGGCCCGAGCCGTAGGATTTGTCGCAGAACCTGCTGAAGCGAATGCAGCCCGAGACCTTTGGAGCGATGGAAACCTTGGAGTTTCTTGGCGCCGCAGATGCTGAAGTTCGATGATTTTCTCAGCGAACCAAAGCTCCGTTTTTCATGGAGATTTTCCAGCCACCTTGGATTACCGGAGGGTCTTTTAAACAACCGACATATCTAAAATGGGAATAGGACATGGTAGGACCAGAAAATGATGTCTACACCGGTGAATGCTAGGTAAATGGGTTAATGTGTGCCATTTTGTGAGGGAACATTTCACACCGAGCGTAGATCAAGCAGGTGGTTTTTGAAGGCCCGGAGCTCACTGAGGTGGCTGGACCTGGCTCAGAACCGCTTGGAGGCGATGACTGGTGGCTCCAGTTTTGGCGCGCAGCTGGCGGTGCTCAATTTGTCTTCCAACCAATTGGGGGAGTTGATGCCTGGAACCTTTCAGACTCTCGGCCCTCGGCCAGGTGGATTTTGAGGGGTGGCGTGAGTAGTTGGGACGTGGACATGATAGGCTTGGGTAAGATCCATGGTTGAAGCACGTGAATTTTGAGTGTGCCATGTGTGGGTTGTCGTGGGGTTGTTTGGAGAGGGTTGTTTGCAGAACTGGTCAGTAGCTGAGCGGCCCAGGAATGCCAGCCACTTGCTGAATTTGGACTTATCCTTCAACCCTTTAGGATGGCTTCCAGCTGGTGTGTGCCTTGGCCGTGTCATGGAGGATCCGGGCTCTCACACAGTTTCTTCTATGGAAGCCATGGCCCAATTTATAATAGTTCTATGATGTTCTATGGTTTCCCTACTGAGAAATGATGATTTCCATAGTTATGGATGTTCTATGGTTATTATGCTTTCACTACTGAGAAATGATGATTTCCATAGTTACGTTCAATTACCGGAGGGCAATTCCTCACATTCGTGCCTCGACCAACTGATGTGTTGGCTGGGATGCGGCGAGAATCCCTGGGGGATCATCGTCATTACCAAGCCACCAAGCCCCCAAGCCTCGAATGGGGGAATTCATCCGAACATACCCAAATATACCGAACATTGCTTGAAACTATAGCAACCCCCGAACAATGTTTAAACACACGTAATAATTCGTAATATGTACCTAGCTGCATACCTGCCTCCTCTTGGTAGGTACCATCATTTTGTCCATTTTTTTTCCTCAGTCAATGGCTTCGTTTGGTTTGTTCCCACCCTTTCGCTCAAAGGCAAACCTCCAAATGGATTATCCCAACTGAATGCAACTGACTTAAATTTGGCCATGGGGGTGGTAGTATCCCAGTGAAACCTAAGTCAAGCCCATTTCTTGAACCTCTAAAGTCCCTATAAAGTGCCGAAGGTTTCAGGGCCTCGAGTCATCCCTGGAGACGCTGGACCTAAGCCATACGAACCTCACGCGGCCGGAAGCAACGACGATGCCTTTGGAGCTGCCGGGCTTGGTGCTGCTGAATTTGTGCCGCGGCGTGCCAAAGCGGTTGCAAGTGGGAAGTTGCGGGTTTTGGGAATGCCGGAAGTGGTGAAAGGGGTCGCTAGCTGACATGGAAAGAAACCATGAAAATCCATGAAATACTGATAGATCGATTGATACAGATGTAGATGGACATTTCGAGGCCCAGTAACTCAGCAACGCCACCCAAGTGTGCCTGACACCTGTCAACTTTTACCCGCCTGAGGTCGGGCAATGGTTTGGAAGAGTTGCAGCCGATGGATTTCTCTGGCCTATCCTCGTTGGAGACATTGGTGCGGTACTCAGCGAAGTGGGGGATATCATTGGAGGCTTCCACCGAGAGTCGGTGTAACCACGAAAAGTTGGGGCTTTAATCCATGAAAGCTATCCAAACATATCCAGATATGTTTTTTCCACCATTGCTTGGTCCTTGAGTCATTGAGGTTGATTTGGCCACCCGTCGACTCTTATGATTAAGTAGGTTGGAATTTCTGTAGAATCTCCCCTCAGCCCATCCTGAGTGGATGCTTTGAATGCCAAAAATCAAGCGATTTACTATGGCTCAGCCGACACAAATTGAGGGCCTCATGATGACTTGACTTATACAAACACGGGAGTATGACTTTGTCTTTCTGGTTTCTTTGTTGGGAGATGCTTGATGTTTACATTCTCGATTGCTCTGTATGGAATCCTATCACCAACTGGATGCTTTGAACAATATTTTGCAAACCATTGCCAAGCAATCCCAGAAAAGGTCGGTCTTCAAACGAAAACTCCATTTAGAGGATGGCCAGAACATGACTTGGGTGTTGATATTTTTGATTGCCCGCGTGCAAGATCTTGTAAGCTCCTTTGAGGCCTTCAGATTTAGGGCCATTAAGTATTCATTTTTCCATGTTTTTCCAGGTTGCCATCACCAATTCTGGATAGGTCGTCTCAAATACTCCCCATCTCATTGGTAGATCCCATTGTATCGGCATAAGATTTAGTTTTACAACTTGTTGGTTATGTTACAAGTTATGTTCCTGAATGGGTTAACATTAGGGATGCCCCGGCAGGACCTCTCGCGCAACGCCTTGGGGAACGGATCGATGGTCGAGTCACTGAAGGCCGGTGCTGTGGTTTTTTCGGTGATTCGTGAGCCAAAGCTGACACGAATCACCATATCAAGCAAAAAGTCTGGAGTGATGTAGCCAAACATGTAACAGAAGTTCGCCCAAGACTGGAATCGTCTGAGAGCCCGCCAGTCTATTCAAGCGTCACAGGAGTGCGGGAACTTGAGATTCTTGTCTTTGGCTGGGAACTTCTTCAAGGCCAGAGATGCGGGAAGGATGGTTGTCACGTAGAGACCACAGCACTGCAACATTCCTGGCCGGAAGATCCGTTCCAAGATGATACAGATTATCGATTCACCAGACCCCTCAGTATTTTCATCATGTTTCATCCGGTTTCCTTGAGAAGTGTCACTTTCAGAGGCACAAATTGAAACTGCCAGGGCTGTTTCCTCATCGATTTGTCATTCCCCCAGGAGGCGCCCAACTTGGAAGGGCTGCAGTTGGAGCTTCTGGATCTGCAACGCAACGGCCTTGGGAACGTGAGCGGCTTGGAAGGTGCCGAGATCCAAGAGTTGCTGTTGCAGGAGGGGAATGGGGGGCATGTGCTCTCGGGGGGCAATATGCACATATGGAGAGATGATGCGAGATGTAAACATGAATGATATCATATGACATGAACACTTATGAATGATGTAGCACGGAGAGAGATGTACACACACACAGATGTACTTTACGTAATATATATATTATACATGTATTATATATACATACGATTGTAATATATATATATATATATGTACATATGCAAATATACACTATCTGTAAGTAAGCAGCAAGTCATGTGCTACAATGTGAAATCTCCTGGCTCGGGCTCAAGCTGATTTTTTGTTGATGCTCGGGGGCGCAGACAACTTCTCCGGGCAGCGATGGCCGAGACATGCTCCATATGTCAGCAGCCTGGCAGCTGGAGATTTAGATGCTTGGATTTAGGTGTCGAAAACCATGGATTTGGGGTTGAACCCTCACAAATACCGTCAGCACTTGTGCTATGCCCGTACGATCCCGCACTTTTTTGGGATGATTGTCGGGAACCTCATGTTTGCTGACCCTTACCATATTTTCTGGCCTTCCACTATGTTGAGATGATGTAACTTGATGTGGTCATTGCTTCGTGGGGTTTCGGCTGAACCACAAACGCTGTTTACACTTCTTACATAGACCCTGAAGAAAACCTAGAAAAAAACATGGAAAACCATAAATTAACCCTAAAGAAACCCTGCAAAAACCATATGAAAGTGTATATAGTGAAGTCTGGTGGGCGTAGCGCACGTGCCGTGCTGCAGGCAAAAATAGGGATGTAATATTCATCTTCATCAATTCAATTCTAATGTTCCCATAAATGGAATATTAATGGAATCAACATGAATAAATGACATTTCAATTGGATATCAATAGGACATGGATGGGATATATAGTGAACAATATGATCTTTGCGTGTGCCTGAAGACTTGGGAATATAACTCATATATCCAACAACAATTGGGGATGCGGTAACATTTTGGAGTATAATTCAACGTATGATACTGTACTTAGCCGTGTCTACCACCAAAATAGTAGTTTTAGTGAATGTAAATATGATAAATAAGTGGATTTTAGGGGTACCTAATTTTCAGACATTTGATGAAAAGTATTTTTGTTTTCCCACTGGTTAAGTCCACCGGAAATGGAGAATCGACTGGAAACATACCAGATTTTACTTTGGCCTTCTGGAGCAGATCCAAGGATGTCCTTCCGGTGTTTGTCCAGGCTTGACAGGCCTGGGAATGCCAAGCAACCTGCCAGAGAGAGGACTGGTTGACATGTGGCTCTGTGAGCGACATCGAGATGGTGATTGTCCAGCCTGCAAGAAAAGGATTCATCAGGAGGATCTGCAGGTTGCAGACGTTTGCACAGGGTCAGGTTTGCAGAGCGAAGGCCAGAGTTCCGTGGAAGATGTGGGTATCCTGTTGCATGATGGAGAAGCTGGAGTGGCTAAACTGGAGTGTCTGCATTCAGCGTCCCTTGGACCGGACTTTCCCGCAAACTCCAGATGGACTTTCTGCAATGCAAGTCCCAGGAGTGCGCTGAGGATTTGATTTGTTTGGAATTTCTGGCAGATATTTCAAGCAGAAAGTTATTCAATTCATCACTGAAAGGCATGGCAAGATTTTGAAGCAACGCCTTGATGATTTGAGTGCACGTTGGGAGCTGCCACAGACACCGGAAAGGTTTTGCCAGACGTTGCTGGTGACGAGGGCCCTTTCACGTTTCGAGAACTGGCTGCGAATTGTTGCTGAAACTGGGAGAGTTGCAAGCATTGTTGCGATTCTTGAACGCCCACAGGTCTTCCAACCATGTCGAATTTTGGATCCTCCACGCGGTCCATTTCTCTGGATTCCAGCCAGAATTTGCTTTCGAATCCTTGAAGAGTTGGTCAAGACTCCGCAATGTGCCCGGGAAGCTGTTGCTGCTGGCATTTTTCCGGTCACAAAGCGCGTGATGTGTCGTGCAGAAGCGAAAGGGGACGACTTGTTCCGAATCGTTCAAGAAGCTCAGGTGCAGCTCGTGACCAAAGCAGTGCCCGAGAGCCAAACAGCAAAATTGCAAGCTGCGACCTGCTCAGAAGATAGTTGCTATTGATGTGGTAACCTGGTGAACTTATGTAAACTTACTAAATTACTAAAGCCTCCTATGTGGGATGATTTGTGGGTGGGCAAGCACCACATTGGCCATTGGCTTTGGGCACGTCCGGAAAGGGACACAGATAGGTTTGCCGAATTGTGAAAAAGCGGGGTACAGCTCACACTTTGAATTGCAGGACAGGTGTGGGACATGCCAACGTCATCCCAGTCATCCTTCTCATGAACTTGGGAAAAGCTAAGACATGCTAAGACCATCCTGGAGTCCTTCACAAGTTGTTGGATCAACAGCACGGCCCCTGAGGTGGTTCAATGTCGCGAAACACCTTGATTGGTATCCCAAATCTTGGCAGAAGCACTGAAATGCTGCAAGCGCAGCAACACCTTTAGCAAACCCCAATCTGGATGACATGTTAAAGAACCTCACGATCTCATTGTAAATGATGGTGGGTGAGGGAAATCACACAAAAATCGCTTACTTCTTTCTAAACTATTCATGTGGTAATCCAATGGTAAACCTGAAACGGGGGATGGTTGAAGGCCAATCCGTTTCTGGTGAGTCATTGCGGTGATGATTTTAGTTTTGGGTTTGGAACATTGTGATTGCCAAATCCGATCCACAAATCCACAAAGATATATTATATATCAATATATATTTATATATAATATAAATATAAATATAAACATTTATATTTGTATATATTTGTATATATTTGTATAATATTTCGAATTAAAGGGTGTTTCAATACAACGTGTAAGTTGGCTTAGTTCCGCCTGTCCAACTCTAGATGCATCCACCATAAATCCTAGCTAGCTTATCCCATTTCAAAGTTGATCCACCACAATTCATGTAGATTAAGGCTGGAGATCTCAGTTGAGATATATCTCAGCTGTAATACAGTGACTTACTGTACCTTGGCATCGTAGGAGAACCACCTCACCGGCAACGTGGAGAAGTTGATTTTGGGTTCCTCCCTACGGGCTTTGAATCTGGCAGCTCGGTGAGGTGGACACCCTGGACACCTTGAGGTGATGTTTGGTTGATGACCAATTTTCCAATTTCCAATTTCCAATGCGCAAAAGGTCCGGATCCTTGCCGCAATATGCATTCAACTCTCGAATTGCCTTCAACCCCTTGACCATCAGGTTGATGACCAGAGGAGTAAACATCCCCACGAAGAATCAGTAATTTTGGACATGAAACCAAAGATCCAGACATACCCTCTGGTAAACTAACATAGCTATGGAAAATCACAATTTTTAATGGGAAAATCAACTATAAATGGCCATTTTCAATAGCTATTTTGACAAAACCAGAGGGTAAATGGAGTTGTGTCATCATGGTAGGGTTCAGGTTCTTTAGATAAACTATACGTCAAGACAAGAGCAGCGACCTCACATCACGACCGGAAAATAGCGCCCTGGCTCAACTATCGGGAATCGCCGCGGTAATTCAACATGGCAATGGAACATCCCTAATTTATATAGATGATTTTCCCATTCAAAGCTCTCTTTTGGATGGGGATTTCCCAGCCAGCCATGTTTGATTTCCAGGGGGGTAATTCCAACTTGTTGATTTCTTGGGATGCCTCTTCTCTGAATCCAAGGCACGCAACAGGCTCCAGTCCGTGTCCTTGAGCTCTGAAGAAGTTGCTGAGGGGAGCAACCTGGAAGTGCTGGACCTTTCGGAGAATGACTTGGTGGAAATGGAGGAGATGCTTTGTTGACTTGTTGGTGCTTAGTAATGGGGGATGATAATTCTAATATAGTAAGAAGAAGAATAATTCCATTCTCCCCATTCCCTACTCAGCACCAGTAAGTTGATGAGGCAAATCTTATGGATTCCGCGATGTTTGGCATAGATTTACAATGATTTACGAGATTTTTCCGCCGATCTAGGATTAGCCAATCAGCCACGAGAAACAAAAATGCAAGTCCTGGGTCCTGGGGTGTCGGAGGAGGCCGAGGAGGTTGGAGTTTAGGTATGAAATTTGGGAGGGTTTGGGATGCAGTCAGCCATGTGCAGCGATCAGACTGGTGAAATCACCCCTCAAATCTATTCAAATCTTGATCCTCGGGGAGATCATTCCTCCTGAACGCGTGGAAGCCAAATATGGCCAGAAAAACAACAGCACCGCCCAAAAACTCCGGTCTCTATCTCCTTGTGTCTACATCCCGGTGGCAGGATGCCTTCTTCAGTTCTTTTGGACACCTGAAAGTGTTGAACCTCTCGCAGAACAAGCTGCTTGGTGCACACTGGTGCGGGGGGCAATGCCGAGCAAGTGAGCCGCCAAAGTGTGGGACGTATGCAGAAAGTGGTCCGGGGCGTGAAGTGAGTCGTTTGTAGGGGCGTGAAGTGAGGCGCCTGCCGAGCTGGGGCCCTACCATGGCGACTTGATGTTGTGCACCAAATGAAGACCTCAGCCTTTTTGGCGTGCCAAGTACGGTCTCTGGCTGTTGTAGCATGTTGTAGCCCCGGTCTCTGTTTATTACTTGTTGCTTGCATGCCCTGTGATGAGATGAGCCTAAATATGGTAGTGATCTACGATGTCAATGATTGGCATCACAGTCACAAGTCTCTGGAACTTTCTGGCTGAAGGGATTTCGGTGAGACCCACAAAGGTCTCCTAGAGTTTGGAGGAACCGAACGTATCCTCCGTTCCCCTGCAATTTACTGCACATGCCCAACTTGCTCATGATATTTGCCTTATTGTTGCTTGTGCAATCATTGTGCAATCATACAATGTTGCATCTTGGTTTCCTGATAGATTCCGCATTTGCATGATACATTCTGTTGACTGAGTACATGCGCGAACGTTGACAGATCCACGCAGCCACCCACCGAGCCACCCACCCAACCATCCAGCCACCCATTCACACACGTATATTGTGTAATATGACATGCAGCCACAGATGCGTGTATTTCCATGTCTGATGGTGTACAATTACACACACACACATATATACACAGACACACCAGTATACACCAGTACAACATCATATAAACTAGTACACGAAAAACATCTAATTGCAGTACACCTTCGAGCTGGTCCCCAGGCTGCAGAGATTGACCTTCCCCCCCGGGTCCCTGCCAGAATTGTCCCTTGGTTGGCAGTGGAATACATCTGAAATCCAGCTTGAAGTTCTGGAAGTCATCACTTTGCAGCAGGTGCAAGGCATTTGTTCCTGAAATATGGACTTATATCATCTACTTTCAACTGTTACACTGGGTTAGTGGCTTCAAAACATGAAAGTGATTTTCCCATATTTACACCATTTTTCACCCGTCTTTGGGACGTTGACCCCCCAGTACTTCACAATCTTTGGCCTAATCTTTCGATGAGTTGGAGCCACTAGGCACTGGGCGTTTCAGTTCGATTTCAGATGTGTTTCACCGGAATCTACAAGTTTGTTATGCTTGGTAACCCCACCAACCTTTGCGGATGATTTGACCATATTTTGATTGGTCATTGCATCAGTTGTGTCTTAGCTTTTGTCTGATGTGCACATTTTTGGAACCATTTGGAACCATTTGGAACCATTTTGTCGGTTCCATCTGTGTTCTGGTTTGTGAATATCCTGAATCTTTGCCTTTATGATCCTTTGTTCCCACTCTTGGGTTGCTCTGCACGCCTTCATGTGTTGATCATGCTTGCAGGTGAATCATGGTGAATCTCCTCATTTTGTTCAGTTGATTCCCCATGTTTGATCATTTTTGCAAGTGTAGTGGACATGTTCTTCAGTGAGCTGCCACGTTTTTCTTGGTCCAAAACTTTGGTGGGCAATTTTCCATCTGTTTTGTGGGTCCACCAAATTCTTTGGGCTCTCCATCTCTGCAGACATCTCCCCAGGCAGATTTTGGAAGTGGTTGGGAATCGCCTGGAACGGCTGCCCTGCGGTGCCGGCAGCCCACAGGCAGATGTTGGGAGCTGGGGATCTGAGGTGACCCGAGATGACCGCAACGTGATAGGTGAGGTAAGTTGGCTTTGATGAGGTAATCTTGCAACAAAGGATGCCTTGGAATATGATCTTTATATAATCTTTATATGATCTGTATTTGAATAACTTACTCGTAGTTTTGCTATGGGTAGCTTTCAGATTGATGTTGGAAGACCTTGGCGAGTTGGCTTTGGTGAGGGAAAGATGTGTGATTCTAGCCTGGAGTTGGTTGACCAAGTTGTTTAGAGCAACCGTCCCATGACGTGGATGCCGATGAAGACGAAGATGCGGGTGAAGGAGAACATGATGGATGATACCCGCTGGATCCCCCTGGTCATCTATCAAAACTACAATCACCAGTAGATCCTATATGATATATAGCTACAATCACCAGCAAAGTAGGTAAATCATCGAACTAAACGTTCCATAGCTTCGCAGCTTGCATAGTCGACCCCCGACAGCCACTGCTCAGCCACAGGTGCTGGATGCCAAGTGGAATCGGCTGAGGGATGTGAGTGAGGTGCCCGGTAGCACGGACAACGCGAAGCAGTTTGTGTTTCGAGAATGCCACGTCCTCTGCATATGGATGTAGATTCTGGGTGAATTATGACGACCTCACTGCGACCTGGAATCATTATCGTTTACCCATATGTAGGTATTTCATGATATTTCCAAGATTGTCGGGTTGCATTCTTTTGTTCATTGCCCTAGATTGCCAGAGGATATGTCTCTTGCTTCTCTGCCAAGCCCTAACACTAATTAGCGAGAGAGAGTAGCGATTGATGCTGTTGACGCATCACACCCCGCGCATCCCTGCACCAGGTGCTGCCGTGTCTGTCCAAGACCCGCATGCTGGACCTGTCCTACAACCAACTCCGGCACGTCAGGCCAGGGAGTTGAACTTGCTCCCAAAACTCCACTATACCAAGCTACCGGGAATCAAACATGGCTGGCCGGACAAATCCCTACTTAAATTGAGGTTTGAATATGTTTCAATAGTAAAATCATTGATAAATGGGAGATTTTCGATTGCCATGTTTGATTACTAGAGGCTACAGTACATCAAGTATCTACATTGACATGATTTGACTGCAGCTATGCGAGCCAGCACTTGGTTAGCAACCAAGTGGATAATGCAAAGCCAAGGAATTTGCCAACCATCCATCAGTTTGTCCGTCTATACATCCGCATTCATCTCACTCCGTTGCTTTCAGTTCGTTCCCAAAGGAAAGCAAACCATCAATTGCAGGCGTTCCCATAAAAATCGGCCATACTGAGCCAAAGAAAATCCAGGGACCATCCATTTTCCTTCCCCCATGCTATATCCAGTCTACCGCCATTCTACGCCATTCTACTAGTATCTCCACTATATTTCCGTTACACATGCTGAGTTTGTGTCGCTGTACACTCCCCCAAAAAAACCTTCGCTGAAGTTTTTGAAGTCATAAGCAAGGGAAAATAGGACAACTACTCTTTGTCTAGATGAGCTTGACCAGATGGCGCGAGAGAGAGAGAGAGAGGGAGAAAGAAAGAGAGTTAAACATAAGAGCAAACCATGTTTTATCAATTTCATCCCCACTATATTCCCATCAAATTTACTTAAACATGCTGAGTTCACACCAGCCCAACCGGCATTTTTGGTTGTTTGGTTCTACCCCCATCCTGCATCCCATCCACCATCCCATCCAACCACCAGTTTGGCGCCGCTCTCGAGCCTCTTGGCCTTACACCTGGCGATGAATCAACTGCCTTGGCTGCCGCAGCAGCTGCCCAGCAGTCTGCAGGTTCTGGACTTGAGTCGCTAGAATTTGATTGGTGGGGAAAGGCCATGGAAATGCCAGGTACATGGACGGAAATACTATGGAAACCGTGTGGGAAACCAAGGGAAAACTACTGGTAAACATACTTAAGCCATCGAATATCGGGCGAAGACCGTGTCAGACAACAGGGCTGCGAGTCAGACAACCTGAGTCAGACAACAGGAAGGCGCGAGTCAGACAACAGGAAGGCGCGAGTCA
>BGPT01000661.1:189288-201725 GCA_003297045.1 Symbiodinium sp. clade C Y103
GTAGGCACTGCCCGCGGCCTAAAGAGAGTGAGAGAAAGAAACACCGAGTTTTCCCGAAACATATCACACGCACTTGTGTTCGCATCGCCAGGACAACCATCTTGCTATGCCATGCTGATGGTGCTTTCGGAGTGCAAGGCGCACACCTTGAGCAGTCAATGCGTTGTGCATCCATATGAGATCTTGATGTTGAATGGCAACTGTTTCTTGACATTTCTATTTTGAATCTTGCCTTTTTCTTGCACTCACTGACATCTTTCTTCCCATTCCTTCTGGCTTGCAAGACTAGACTAACTATATATATATATACATGTATGTATGAGTATGTCTATCTATATATATATATATAAACTTGCAGGCATTGAGGATGGCATATGCTGATATTTTCAGCACCNTATATATATATATACATGTATGTATGAGTATGTCTATCTATATATATATATATAAACTTGCAGGCATTGAGGATGGCATATGCTGATATTTTCAGCACCCTAGGTTCCAGTTCCAGGTGCAAACCCCACTACACAGTCCACATATATTCTGTATATATATGTGCATGATGTGTGTATGTGAATTGTGTATCTTTTTATCGCTACCTATCTCGATATGCTCGGTACTTTCTTGATATATGCCTATATGCATATTCTTCCAACAGGTGGTGGCTTGGGGATGACGCAGGCTGGAAATCCCAGCAGACGAGATTCAATCCTACAGACCAGATAGTGACTGAGAAATGGCTCCGGCTGGGGAGACAGCAGCCAAGACTCAGCCTTGCATGAGTGAATGCAACACAATGAAGTTCCATCCGTGTCAGGGCTACTCACTTGTGAATCCTGCTGGTTTAGGTGTGACGTTTTCATTAAGCTGGCAACCGAACTGTGCAGAACTAAGCCCGGGCGGCAAATGGCAGACGTGCTTGATTGAATATGGATCTTCCTTTTGTTCTTCCTTCCTCCTCCACTGGCACGCAGTCCATATTGAGAGTGACTGAGGAATGGCTCCGGCTGGGAAGGCAGCAGCCAAGACTCAGCCTTGCATGAGTGAATGTAACATAATGAAGTTCCATCCGTGTCAAGGCTACTGACTTGTGAATCCTTGCTGGTTTAGGTGTGACGTTTTCATTAAGCTGGCAACAGCACTGTGCAGAACTAAGCCCGGGCGGCAAATGCCAGATGTGCTTGATTGAATATAGGTGTTCCCTTTGTTTTTCCTTCGTACTCCATTGGCACGCAGAGTCCATGTTTAGTAACCTTTTGGACTGGCTTCCCTTGCCTTCCAACGATTCTGTCCTACCAGGTAGTGCCTAAGAGATGTAACTGAATGATAGCCATGCGACACAATGAAGTTCCCTGCGTGTCAGCCCTTCGTCTGCAACATTTCGATTCTGTGATGCACGTGGCACCGTGCACTTACTTTGCATTTTATCGTGTCGGGTTAAGATTTTCATGTATCATTCGTCCTGTAGGTGTGTCGCTGGACGAGGACTGCGCAATTGCTTTTGCAGTTGTGGAGGCGCAATTTTCTGATTTGAAGTTACTATCTCCTGACATGCTTGTGCCTGACACGACTTTAGCGCATATTTTGGGTCTGTTTCAGCCCCTGTTACTTGATGCTGTTCGTGTTCGAGCACGATCCGCGGACCTTGTAGGGAAAGTTGCACGCAGCATCATGCAACCTACGTAGTCCTTTCACGTCCCAAGACGCATCCTTTCTCAAAACATGTTTTACGTCTATACTCCATCTTAAACACTATGCAACTTATAGTCCAACATGTGGTATACAACGAATACCAAGGCCTATCGCAGAACGCATGCATTCATGCAATATACGCATCCATATAGTCGACAACGAACTTGCATTGCAACATATTGGCACATCGCAGAAGCACCCAAGTTGCTCCAGTATTGGCGATATGTCGTTGCGGTGGTTGCTCTACCAATGCCCCTGCAACCCGGGAGTGTCCGTTATTCAAAACGTATCACAAGTCGCTGACTTTCTGCTGCGTCAAATCTTTGGCAATGTGACCAATGTGACGATACACAGTCTTTGGTTTTGGGGTGCTGTAAATGGAAATGGCAAGGAGTGCTTGCATGTAGCTGAGGGTGTCGCAAGCGTTGGCGAATGGCGCGGAATCAGGTCTTTGGTGGTGGTTTCACGCGACACGGCCACCCAACCATATGGAATCGTGGTTGTTGGCGCTGACGGTCGTCTTGCTTGCATCGATCGGACGCTTTGGGTTGCTACAGCTACCGAGACACAGGGTGTGGTTTGCGGTCCTGCAATTGAAAGTCGGGGCCAGTCCCTCGAGAATGCCTGGGTTCACGCGAAAGCTGCTGCGTCTGTCTGGACCCTACTCCCAAGTGCTTAAGTCGTTGCGTTTTTGACAAAATGCATCCATATGCTTGGGGGAAAGGTTTCAGGGGGGTCGTTGCGAAACAGCGTGCTGTTGNGCTTAAGTCGTTGCGTTTTTGACAAAATGCATCCATATGCTTGGGGGAAAGGTTTCAGGGGGGTCGTTGCGAAACAGCGTGCTGTTGCAGGAAAGCATCCTTGGAATGATCAGGTACACCTTTGTGACCATAAGTTAGTTGACATTTTGGATGTCTGAATTGACACTTTCTATGGGGAAAGGCTATAATATGTAGATATTGTTGTGTTACGTCGGTTGATTTCAGTATTGGTTTAAACCAACTTCGCAGGGGCACACTTGATGTATGCTGAGCTGCTGAGCTGCTGAGCCAAACTGCTGCTGAGCTGCTGCTAAATGGCTGCTGGGTTGTTGCNTGCTGCGCCACTGCTGCTAGATTGCTACTACACTCTTGCTGGACTTCTGCTAGCCTGCTAGACTGTTGCGGGGCTGGTGCTCAACTGCTGCTAGACTGCCGCTAGACTGTCGCAGACAGCTGCTTCTAGACTGCTGCTCCATGACTCCTGCTCCGCTACTGCTAGGCTGCTTTAGACTTATACTAGGTTGCTGCTAGACTGCTGCTGGGCTGCGTGGGAACTGCTGAGCTCGTGGTAGAAGCTGCATCCTGTACATTCTGGCCTTGTATTCAGCATTGCTTTTGGGAGCTGGGGGTTTCCAAAGCTATTTTCTGACCTCNGTACATTCTGGCCTTGTATTCAGCATTGCTTTTGGGAGCTGGGGGTTTCCAAAGCTATTTTCTGACCTCGTTCGGACCTCGTTTTGACCTCGTTTTTGATATCGTTCGGAACCTGTCATTCAAAACCCATTTGGTGGTGAAGTTCTACTATTAGAGACTTGTTGGTTGAGGCAGAAGCAGGTGAGGCATTTGATGCTTTATTTGCAGAAATTATTGCATGTCATATCTTGGGCTGCTGTAGGGAAAATGGTTTCGTCACGCAGCTGGAAGTTAGCAGCGGTTCNGGCATTTGATGCTTTATTTGCAGAAATTATTGCATGTCATATCTTGGGCTGCTGTAGGGAAAATGGTTTCGTCACGCAGCTGGAAGTTAGCAGCGGTTCGGCTATATCTATAAACCAAAACACATAAATTTACACCGTACTTCAGGCATTGTGTGCCGCAGTGTGGTTGCCAAAAACATGTTCAACACATTCATGATGAGATCCTTCCGTTTATCGTAGTTGACATAGCCTGTGCCATAGGGATTTGATAAGAAACACGTGTTTTTGAGTAACAAATATCCAATACTGGGAGTCAAACAACTGTATGAAGGTGTGCCATGCAGAATGGGATAAAACATACATATAAAATTCAATGTTTTTTTGATCGGATGTTCTCGGTGTGCCAATAGGGAAAACCAGTCGCAAGGANGGTGTGCCATGCAGAATGGGATAAAACATACATATAAAATTCAATGTTTTTTTGATCGGATGTTCTCGGTGTGCCAATAGGGAAAACCAGTCGCAAGGACTTTTGCAAGGACCCATTTTGCGCTTTTGTGCCATGCAGAATGGGATAAAAACATAAGAGTTGCAAGGACTTCCGCGTTTGGGAGTAGTCAGTTCGCAAATTCTTTGCACAGTTTCAGTCTTGTCTTTTAAACGCAAGTAGCTTGTATTGTACCTCTTGATGCCTGGTTAAATTGCGAATGGTGTACATTTCCCACACTTCGGAGTATGAACCGCAGTAAGAGTTTCTGGTCACAGGCTGCTCATCAGAGTCCAGTAGTGTCACCCTTGACGGTCTTTCCTCACGTAGTCAGAATGGGTGCAGTTTCATTCATTATTAAGTAAAATTATAACAATGTTTTGACATGTTTTGACATATATTCGGACATTCTATTTGAGACTGTGCTTCGCTTCTTGCCTGACACTGCTGGTGCCTTACTTAGCGAGTTACGCTTTTGGCATTATGTGTCCGGTCTGACGATTGCACAGCACTAAGCGCGTTAAGGTCATTGCCCTGTCCTGTGTGGTGAGCGGTGCGATTTATGATCGAACGCTTGGATTTGAACCATTGCACAGCACTAAGCGCGTTGAGGTCATTACTCTGTCCTGTGTGATGAGCCATGCGATGTATCAGACGCTTGCATCCTGTCGATTGCACAGCACCAAGCAAATTGTTGTGGTGCACCTGTCCGGGCTGGGGTCTGCGCATGGCACGCTCTGGTGAGTTGTGCTATGAGGACATAAAAGAGTATCAGTTTCTTCTCCCTCGATGTAGCGGGTGCCTTCTTTGAGGCAACCAGGGAGGTTGGGCATTATGTGTGTTTCGGATATCTCCCTAGTGCGACCAGGGATGGTCATACCGGTATGTCCGATAGACCTGACCGAGCTTGGATTGTGACTGAGTCTTGCATCTAAATGCGGGTAATCCTTGCCATCATTGACAATCGATCTGTCTTTTTGGTGAGGTATGCTTAGCTATGGCTGTGTCCTGTCACATGCTGTTGTACGAAGCCTGCCATGCTACCTACCATCCAACACTTGAATCCTGACTGACAAACGCTGTAAACGTTACGATCTTGGACAGTACCAAAGCCCTATGCAAATCATCTTCATTCATAGTGCTGCGACTATTGGTCTCTGCATGGTCAGTCTAAGGTCTTCTCGTACTTTCACACTCCCCGTTCCAGCAGAGTGCCTGATCATCCGGGGTGGCGTCATCATAGTTCCCTCCGCCCTCGCACGTGGATGTCAATACCGGCCGTCAATCGATTGGCTGTGCACGCAGTGCCTTCCACGTACGGCGAGTTACTCCTGGAGTATGCTGTCTGGCAGTTTGCAAGTGGAAAGCACGGAGTCGACAATGCTCTCGCACCTGCATACCATAGTGCTGGTGTACATGGCTGTTCCTGGGCGGGACAGCTTTGCACATTAGCCATTTCTCAAGCCAACGAAGTGGTTGCTGCCATGCTTGAATTGGAGCGACGCTGGTTTACTGTGCGCCCAGCTGGCGGAGCCCGTGGTGCAGACATCTTCGAAGTCACCCGTGGGGCAGGTGTCATTTTTGGAGGCTTCTATCTTTGTGAAGACGACGTGGCTGAATGGACAGCACAACGTACGCAAAGCGTGCAGCAGCCTCAGATTTCCCACATGTGCCACGCATTTCTGAAAGCAGACTTGTTGCCTCTATTTGTTGCTCTACGGCAGCCGCTGTGTTCGCTTAGGTCACGCGAGGTGATGCCTTCCCAATCAGACGATGCTTCTGCTCAGGAATGGGAGAATGTTGACGGGAAGGTGAGGGCGACTGATTAGCATTTGATCTTTCTGCTAGTTCGAGACTAACAGAACACTTTCAGGAGATTTGCGTCCTTTTTTGTCGGCTAATATGTCGTATGCCCCCACTATTTGTCTAGCACTTAGGCAAAAAATCCTTCATGAGTCCAATGTCTGCATTGTGGCAAGGGTCCGTGCTGCTTCGCAGTGTCTCTCTCTGATCTCACCCTCAGCACGCAGGTCGCTGTTGTCAACTGGTTTCGTGAAGATTCTCATGCGCTTCTGTGCACAACCGTCCACATCATCTCGTTTGACTTCCGGACAAGGCTTGTGCGTTTCCGCACAGCAATAAAGCTGCCTACACATGCCTACCGAGTTCAAGCGCGACTTGGCGACTGGGCTGGGCACGGGAGATCCTATCTACAGATATGTAAAACCATCACCGAGCATGGCGTGCCCGGAAATGTTCAACCAATCCTTGCCCTCCTCGGCGGCGACATGAGCAGCATTCCTGACCGCTATGAGATCGTTTTGGCCTCACCAGGCTCAGCTCCCTTGTCATGGTAAGAGCTAACAAGATTTGGTTGAACCCCACCTACTCAAAACCATGTCGCGTATTGGTCCTTACGGCAAACGCTCCTATTTGGAGTTTTGATGTAACGGCTAATAGGGAGAAATTGTTTTGAGTTGCATGTCAGGTGTGCGAAAGACCTCGCTCGTTCTATGTGATCGGGCCACTGCCTCTCTTGCAAATGGCGCAAACGTCCTTGTCGTGACCCCAACTACCACTGCCCGTTCACAGGCCGTCGGGGCTTTGATGCGGAACGGTCATGGCAATGTGCTTCGGGTCTTGGGTGCTCAAAAATTGTCACGGGAGGAACAGGCCCTGACCTTAGACAAGTTGATATGTGACCAAACGGCGGCTTTGTCTGCCCAAGTGGGACAAGCGAGTGCCAATCTCACACGGGAACTCGCGGCATGGCAAGCTGGCGCTGCTCATGATATTCCAAGAGCTCACCAAGCCCTTGTGACTTGCAGGGAACTCGCTGAGGCAGCACTTGGACCTGCCAAAACAACGGTCGTAGAGCAACGACGCCTTTGCTGTGCTACACTGGGCGCACTACTGGCTTCGGCACCGCTTCCAAACATCGATCTCGTGGCAGTCGATGAGGCTGGCATCATGCAAGCTGCAGATTTTGCCTTCATGGTGTTAAGCCTCTCTGCACACTTGACCCCTGAATGCTGGGAGCTGAGTTGGAATATATTGCATTACCAAGCATTACACCTTAATTTGATCGATTTTCAAAATTTTAGCATATGTTCCTAAGGTCGTGTGCTACTCCTGGGAGACCCTTGTCAAGATGTAAGCCAACGCCGTGGATCTTTCAGAGAAGTAGCTGATGTGAAGTTGGCCATGCCGCTCTTTTCCTTCATCTTTGATATTCTTCGCGAAGTTGAGCCAACTCAGTTGAGACAGCTTGCACGCTTCCTGAACAGTGAGCTTCCCAGTGCTCGCATACGTCCACGTGTGGCCGGTTTATTGAACCAGTTGATGTATGACCATATCCTGGTGCAGCCGCCATTTACAACTGCTGCGCAAACCAGTCACACTTGGCTTCGACGAGGCCCTCGAGTTCTCCTCCATGGTCAACCCTTGTTCCCGCCTGTGCAACCACGGGAGAGCGACATAACACAACCTCAATTGGTCTGGATCAATGTACCGCCCCTCTGCTCCAGGACGGGGTCCATTCTTTCTTTCGATTTCTTTTGCTGACTTTGCGTTTCTTTTTTTTATATAGCCTTTCCCACAGAAGAATTTCGACTAGATCCGACACTTCCCCCAATCCTTTGCTGCCATTTTGTCTTTGCGCAGGGTCTTCCACAGCACGTCTGATTGCTGTCCACTTGCAGCCTTCTGCTCAGCGGTTGTGGCATGTTCTTTGTCCTGCCGCGGATTCAATGTGGCCATCCTGTCCCGCTACCGGGCACAGTGCCGGCTCAATTATGCGGCTGTGGTGTGTTTGTTCCAGTTCATTGGTGGTTCAGGCCCTGGCCACATCGAAGTGTCTACATCACTCGGATTCCAAGGCAAAACAGGTGAGCATATCGTGATGTGCATGCCCATGAACAAAACGCACTGGACGAGCTTTCACCTCCAGCCCCGTGCCCTGTTCTCAATGCTTGGTAGAGCACGAGATTGCGTTTATCTTTTTCGCCACTTTGGTGTTTTCTCCTCGAGGTTGCCCGGCCGAGCTGAAGTTGCTGGGTTGCTTCAATGGTATGAACCAGGCTCGTCAGGTTTGATTCGCAGGTTGCACATTTGCTGTTATTGGACACGCTAAACTTGTTCTATCGAACCCAGTAGTCTGAAGCATGCATATTGCATTGCTGCCACCCTCATCGCTTGCAGGAGATACATGGCAGGAGCTCACTCTCGCAATGGCTGATGGGCAACCGGCAGATGTGAGTGCTGCCTTTCGGCACTGGGAACAGCATGCGCCCACTCCAAGAACTGAACAGGACGACGACACAGCGACAGAGCCAGACCAACAGCCAAGTAATATTCCTCCTGCCGCTGATGAAGAGGATGATCCTGTGATGGTAGTAGACGCGTCGGTTCCTAGGTGCAATTTTCAAGATTGGCTGGAAGGCTTGGGTTTCACGGCCGCGCCGCTTCTTGTTCCAATGCACCGGAACCAACTACTGCGTCATGTGCACATGTGGCGCCAGGATCAGGACCGCGATTGAATTTTCTTCAAGTCATTAAAAATCTAACCGAAGATGCAGCGATAACGCATTCGCTCTTTGACGTTGGTTCTGAATCCTGTGCCGCAGGACCTGTTCCCAATCATTGCCAAGTATCTCTCCGAGAATGCACCCGTGCATCTGGGACCTGTTACACAGCCCAATACTGAAGCAGAGAGCTCCGACAGGAAGGCCTACTTCTACTTTGTAGTTCCGGATGCGACCCTTCGGCACCGAATCCAAAGTGATCTCCTTTGTTTCGCCCTCTTGGCTGCGCTTGCACGCAATCCTGCCCTTCAAGCCGAAGTGACGCACTCCATCGGGCCCAGCCGCTTAGCAGTCGGTTGGTGCACACACAAATACACGATGACAGCATCCGGAGCCGGTCTTCAATCTGCGAAAGGCTCGGGTGGCAGAACCCATTGTTACCTTATGGCTTTTCCACATGTTCCCGATGATAACCGTGGAGTACATCTCGCAGACATCTACAACACCACTATGTGGTTCAACGGAACGTATCCATCCGGTCAATTCTCGTGTGCATCCTCTCGCCTTTTGTTGTCCTGGGGACGATCTCTCCCAAGCGACTTTTTGGATCATGCTCGGCAAATTTGGGATCGTTTCCCAAGCCAGGTGTAGATTCTAGGCCCGGCAAATGGCCCAAATTATCAACCTAACAGAACAATAATGAAAAAATGCTATGCGCATGCGGCGTCACTGTCATTAGATCCAGACTTACTTGATTTCCAGTTCACCCTGTGTGTCACACATGCACTTACATTCATCTTGCTGACAGGAGCCAAATGCAAGCATAATTCCCGGACCACATCCTTCTGCGAGATCGCTGAGGCCCAGTATGGCGGATGCTTATGAAAGCTTCATACTTGTTCAACTTCGTTTTTGCCTGTTCCTTGCAAGTTGGATGCTGCGATCATATGTTTGAGAAGTCTGGAGTCGTCCTTAACACCTCCCCGCGAACGCCGCCTGCGACCTAGATGGCGTCAGTACCTTCCTTGCGACATACGGTTTCAAGCCACAAGCTCCAATTAGGCTGAGCCCGCCCACCCGCCCTTTCAGATAAAAAGTCAAGAACGAACAACATTCCTAAGTGCAGACCGTGTGCTGCTCAGCCAAAGGCGCACTCTTCTGTCGCTCAAACCTCTGCGCAGGCGGCACTTGCAGCCCGACGAAATTGTTCGGTCTGGCGTTGGTGCTGAAACCTCTGCGAGCACGCGACCACTAGCTTTGCACGCTAACAAACACTTTGTGCCTCAATGGCGTCAGTGATTTCCTTGCGGAAGAAGATCTGAAGACACAAGCTCCAATTCGGCTGAACCCACCCACCCTCCCTTTCAGATGGAAAGTCAAGAGCGAGCAATGTTGCTAAGCGCGGGCCGTGTGCTGCTCCCGGCGTGCCGAGTTGTTCGGTCTTTTCGTTGGTGCTGAAGTCTTTGCGGGCACGCGACCACTAGCTTTGCACGCAAACAAGCACTCTGTGCCTAAATGGCGTCAGTGACTTCCTTGCGGAAGAAGATCTCAAGACGCAAGCTCCAATTCGGCTGAACCCACCCACCCTCCCTTTCAGATGGAAAGTCAAGAGCGAGCAATGTTGCTAAGCGAGGGCCGTGTGCTGCTCCGCTACGGATGCGCTTTTTCTGCGCGAGCGGCGTTTGCGGCCTGCCGAGTTGTTCGGTCTGGCGTTGGTGCGGACGTCTCTGCGGGCACGCGGCCACTAGCTTTGCACGCAAACAAGCACTCTGTGCCTAAATGGCGTCAGTGACTTCCTTGCGGAAGAAGATCTCAAGACACAAGCTCCAATTCGGCTGAACCCACCCACCCTCCCTTTCAGATGGCAAGTCAAGAGCGAGCAATGTTGCTAAGCGCGGGCCGTGTGCTGCTCCGCTACGGATGCGCTTTTTCTGCGCGAGCGGCGCTTGCGGCGTGCCGAGTTGTTCGGTCTGGCGTTGGTGCTGACGTCTCTGCGGGCACGCGACCACTAGCTTTGCACGCAAACAAGCACTCTGTGCCTAAATGGCGTCAGTGACTTCCTTGCGAAATAAGATCACGACAAAGAAGCTCCAATTCGGTTTGGGGCACCCACAGGCCGTAGAACCTATAAAGTCTTGAGACACCGCCTCGACGATTAATTCTTGGGTTACCCACAGCCACATAAAAATATAACATAAACTTTATGATAATATATTTCTTTTTCACTACAACCCAATTGTATACCTACATGCATGTTCAATTTTCGCCTGGCTCCGGCACGCCCCTTTTACATATACAATTCCTATTAATGATATCTTTCGTCCCCCTGTTCATATATTTTCTAGAAGTGTCATGTCAAATATATGAACTCTTTTGCGCCCATTGTTGTTGTACCCATTTTCACTTCTGGCAGATGCTGTTTGTTGATTGAGGCATATTGAGACATTATAGTCAACGTGTTCGTTCGACGTCAATGATGGTGCAGTCCCAACTGGGTATGTGCAAGCAAAAAATCATGTCTGATAAAGCCGCATTACGACCAGAAACAAGTCACAAAATTCGAAGATTTAGCTCGATTTCGTGACTCGCTTCAAGTTTGATGTCGTTCTCACCTGCATTGAAGCCAGCTTCTTTTCTATCACTTGATGGCCAGGCGTGACACATTTCCCAATCCTTCGCTAGGATCTCAGTGCCGAAGGAGTGTAAGAGGTGTAGTGTGTTGCGGCGCCTCCTTTGGTGTTGCTGCTTCAAAGTATATTTGCACCTTGGTATTTGTAATTTCGTCCACTACAGAGAGCGGAAGTTTTTGATCTAGTCTTCAGCTTTCGGCCTGCATCGAACTGCACCTCTCATGCGTCCCACAATAAGGAACCGCTATGTGCTACGATGGGTCGCGCCATTCTTGTTGCTGCAACCTAATCATCTCTAGCTTGATGTCCATGTTGACGTCTCCCAGCGCACAGCGCGGGAGTTCTTACGCAAATTGGTGATGTAGAAGTATGTAACAAGCATTGTTGATCACCGTGCTGCTTCTATATACACTGGCTCACAGCAACTACATGTTGACGTCTCCCAGCGCACAGCGCGGGAGTTCTTACGCAAATTGGTGATGTAGAAGTATGTAACAAGCATGGTTGATCACCGTGCTGCTTCTAAATACACTGGCTCACAGCAACTACACGTGTCAATATACATCACACATTGACATGACATGTCCCGTTAGAAATCCGTGGTTCTTCTTCGTTCATACCCTAAAAAAACAGATACTGAACAGACGAAAACAATCCAAACCGCACACTTTCCACGTCCTTACTGTTTGACTTCCAAATGTGCGTGCACTTTTTCGACATCGATGGCCATCGAATCGTTTGGTAATTCATGTTGACTGTGATTCTACAATCTAATGATCATGACTTTACGTGGACTTAACTCAGGCCTTGAATTGACAGGTTGGATTGGACACGTGCTTTCATCGCATTTCTTTCTTCCTTTTTGTGCCGAGCCATGTCTGCTGCGCGAATGGATGTTGATTCCAGCGCTCCGAAGCTGACTGCTGATTTCTTGAAGCGCAAAGAGACGGAGGACCAGTCAACGCGGATGCCAGACTCGACCCAAGATGCTGCTGATTCGGATTGTGCTTCGGGCCCTTCAGANTGATTTCTTGAAGCGCAAAGAGACGGAGGACCAGTCAACGCGGATGCCAGACTCGACCCAAGATGCTGCTGATTCGGATTGTGCTTCGGGCCCTTCAGAGCTTGAGACGCATGTGACTTCAAGGACATCCAAGAGCAAGAAATCTCATCAGAGGGGACCGAAAAGGATGGCTCAAAGAGCCAGGTATCAGCTGAAGCAACGTGGCGTGAATTGCGATGGGATGACCGATGATGAAGCCAGGGCGGCCATCGAAAGGGTCCACAAAGAAGAGAGAGACATGGCTGCTGCCAGGTCTTTGGGTGTGGGCCCCGAGATTGCAGCCCGAGTTCAAGGCTATGCCTTGAAGGACTTGGGCACGATGGTCCTTGATGAGAAGTTTCAGATTTTTTTGGAATCGGCGCGG
>BGPT01000661.1:202744-220921 GCA_003297045.1 Symbiodinium sp. clade C Y103
GACATGTACCGGATTCTGATGAAGGGTTTGCAGTTTTTGACTCAAGTCGATGCTGTATTCCCTTTTTCCAGCATTTGAAGTGTACTGGATGCTGCCGGCCTTTTTCAAACAGGAATCACTTTTGGNTTTGCAGTTTTTGACTCAAGTCGATGCTGTATTCCCTTTTTCCAGCATTTGAAGTGTACTGGATGCTGCCGGCCTTTTTCAAACAGGAATCACTTTTGGTACTCGATGTTGGCCACTTCGAAGCATTGCAACACGTCGTTGCATCTTCCTGTGGGATGCCAGCGCAAGGCAGCTCGTGAGGGCAGTGCCAATGTGGAGATTGGCAAGTCTTGACTCAATGTCGAGTTTGCCTTTCTTCCCTGACTGCGTGCTGAGCAGGTCTGTAAATTGCTGGTAGGCTTAGTGCAGGTGCATTGTGCCCGTTGAAGGGTTTGTGCCTCAACGACAATGTCAATGTTTTTGGTGCAGTTGTGAATTTGTGTACAGTATGTTTCCACATTCTCAACAACAGCAATGTTGTATTCCCTTTTCAGGCACTTGACATGTACCGGATTCTGATGAAGGGTTTGCAGTTTTTGACTCAAGTCGATGCTGTATTCCCTTTTTCCAGCATTTGAAGTGTACTGGATGCTGCCGGCNCAGGAATCACTTTTGGCACTCGATGTTGGCCACTTCGAAGCATTGCAACACGTCGTTGCATCTTTCTGTGGGATGCCAGGATGATGGCAGGAATGATATCGGGATGAACGTTTTCAGGTTACTAGATGCATCTAACTTACTTTAAAAACCTTTTAAGACCATTTTGGTGCCTACGATCGAATTCTCAGCTTCAGAAGTTTGTGCTGAGATCCTGGATTCATTCCCAGCTCTGTGACAGGTTTTGACACGTCGTGCTTTGTCAAAAATGATTCAGAGAGCTGTGCAGCCTTCAGTGCCAGTCTCAAGCCAGTTCGAGAAACAATTAAAATGATGTTACAGAAATTTCGGGATTCCCAACTCACAACGTGCCGAGCCTGATTCATCATGTGTGTCGCTGGTGCCATCTTTTGTTTTCCGATGCTATGACTGCCAATTCTTGTCAACGTGATGTGAGGTTGCATGTTGCCAACGTTTTCTGCCTACAGCTCTGTATCTGCAGTTACGTAGTCCCACACATGGCATGCATTGTAAAGGATTTTCTATCAATTTAACATTTCAGTGTTTTTCATTTGCTTTTGGGACAAGATGACACTACTTCAACCATTGTTTTTGTGCTGTACACTTTGAACATCAATGAACTCTTCATCCATTGGTCAAACTCATGGCGTCTCCGTTGAACAAGCTGCCGATCAAAAGGACATGCCTGGAATCATTACTGACTCTCATTATGCATTGCAGCAAGCTACTGAATGCAGCCTAAAGTGTTTTTGCAAGCTGCAAAACATGTTGTTCCCTTAGTCTTGCCGGACCATGCTTTTGCAGCTGCTGGTGATGGACCCTTTGGCTTTGGCGTTCAGCTCTTTGTTGAGGTTCAGCACTGTGTTCGTTGATTCCAAGATGTCGTATAATTTCTGAGCGGCATGTGTGATGTGCTGTCTATTGGAGTCATGCCATAAGCATATGAACTTTACATGTAGATCGAAATTATAATTTGCGAAGTTGAAGACTAGAAGGATGTGCAAGTATTGTATTACCATGTAGCATGTATCTATATCATGGGGGTACCCCAATAGCTGGATGATTTACAATGGAAAATCCCACAAAAATGGATGATTTCGGGGTACCCCCATTTCAGGAAACCTCTAAATACAGAAAACAGGCAGCCTGTCTCTAATCTTTGTCAGGAACGCACCATCGACTCCACCGTGAAGATCTTCCAGGAGATTCTCAACGCATCTTGGACCTGCGTTTTTGGTGGGATATGAGAGATTTGTGGTCTGCCAGCTTAGATCTGATTCTGTTCCTCGATTTGTTTCCCACAGAGTCATGCAGTCAAAAAGTACAAATGCAGAGTCAACACAGCGAAAGAAATGGGAGTTCAGACTTGGCATGAGGCATGATGTGGTTCTGTCTTCTTGGTTGAACAAATCGGGTGTTACCTTAGCTCCAATGACTCCACCCATTCTACCGGGCAAGGGTGTAATGTTTGACATGACCGGCTGCGAAATCCCTGAGCCTTTCTTATGTGACATATCATGGAACACCACTGGGAGATCCACTATAAAGGGAGGTTTTCATGGGAATATCCAACTATCATGAAACTAATTGGGGATTCTCGGGCCAGCCATGCACCAAAGGACCGCAACAAGCGAACGAAGCAAGACCTGGAACGCAGGGTGCGTTCGGGCACTGGAGTACTTGGCAGGAATGCTTCGAAAAAGGTAAGGCGGACGTGGGTCGATGACAGTTGCAGATTCAAAGTGCAGGTGGGGGGTGAGTTTTTGTTGAAGTTCTGGTGTGGAGATGGACTTGTCACATCCTGCTCCGCCCTAGGTGCTATATAGATTATCTTCAAGCCGCCCAAATTTGAACGTTTTTGAGTTCAGACAGCCATGGTCGCTCACGCCCACTGGTTGCTCGTGCAGATCCAGCACCACCACCATCTCCGGCAACTTGTAGCCCCAAGTGAAGAAATCAATTCCGTGTCAGTTGCCGTGACACTTTGGGGCAGTGTGTTGCAAAAGCTTTGCCATGCAGGTGGCAGCGTGATCCAATCACGTTGCCCGTTGTTTTGGCAGTTCTGCGAAACCTTAGCCTCTGCAGGGCTTGAAATGATATGTTCAGATGCGTCTGGCGAGAGATGCGACTTGCAGATGCCAGTCACGGTGCCCGACATCACATCTGACTTGGAGCAGGCCGCCATCCTTGAAGAGTTGCGGACACAGCGCCTGGCACTGGCGGAGTGGCGGGCTGGGTTGGACGTTGTCAAGGCAAAGCATGTCCACCGCTTGATCTGTGCCATCTGCTCAACAGCTGAAAACTTGTACGACTTGGCGCCATGCGAGTCTGTGCAGTTGATTTCAGACCAGATGATCGAGCTCAATATTGCAACAGCGCGGTTGTTGCAACTTCAAACCAGAGCAGCCCGACTTGAACCTACAGGCGCCTAAATTTGGTTTGCCTGGGGGTGTGGTTTGCAATGAGTCGTGGCTCCCATGCCTTGTGTCTGCTTTCTTGGCTTAAGCCGAGTCAGTGAGGCACATGGTGGGGTCGGCCTGTAGAAGCCTGGTATACAGCCCAGTTTTCATGCTTAATGCAATTTCTTGACTGAAGTCCAGTCAGTGAGTGAGGCGGCAGGGCGCAGTATAAGTTGCACGATGTATCTCAAGGTATGCGTTGAGAAAAGCGGTGTTTGTCGGAGGATTAAAATCTAACAGCAGTGGGGTTGGAAAGAGAGAGACAGAGAGAGAGCGAGACAGGCAGGTCACATCACTGTGTTCAGGCAAATTCTTTTAGACGTTTAATGACAAGGGCGGTGGGCATGTTGAGGCTGTCGCGGCGTGGCTTGAATCTGGAACATGGTGGCTTGCCCGTTTTTTGGGCTGATCAGGTCAGGTAGTGATTTCAGGAAGTTTGGGGGCGTGACATGGCGTGGGAGCAGCAGGCAGTTTCCAGGCTGTCAACTGACTTCGATTTGACAAGCAACGCAGCGTGCCGCAGTGCTGTGCAGACATGGGCCACACAGATGGGAATTTTGGTCAAGGTGAAAGTTGGCCGTGCTGCGGGTACCAACATGACTCTCTATGCATATTGCAAAGCTCACAAGGATTGTCCTTGTGTGTGGCGTCACGCCTTTGATGTGACAGAGGCTGGTGCCAAAGAGCAAACCATTCATGTGAAGGGCACTCATAGCAATGAGCCTAGGTTGGTTCGAGGTACTCCAGTGGCTGCTCGCCAGCAAGCAGAATGCAGTGAGCCTGGATCATTGTTGGAGTGAAGCTGCTGAAGGCGTGCATGGGCAAGGCTGGCTGATCGCAGCTGCCTGGGTGGGTTTGGAGGCTTGCTTGCAATTCGCTGTCATGGCTCCCATGCCTTTTGCCTCCTTTCTTGACTGAAGTCGAGTCAGTGAGGCGTATGGTTGGGTCTGTCAGTATGTATAGAGGAGTGGCATAGCCCAAATCCCATCTCTCTTCAGGCGCTTTCTTGACTTTAAGTCGAGTCAGTCAGTGAGGCAGCCGGGGGAAATATAAGAGAAAAGGCTGCTCCGTCAGCAAATGCACTTCACCGATCCATAGCCTGGCAAGCGTCAAGGGTTGGAAAAGAGAGGGGAAGGGAGGGAGGGAGAGAGAGAGAGAGAGACAGGTAGGTTACAGATCCAGGCAAATGGTTCTCTACAAGCTGCACAGCTTAAGGACAGTGGGAGTTTTGGGCCGGACACATCATGGCATGAACATGGAGCAAGGTTGCCTCGCTGCGCATCTTTGAGTTTGGCTGCTGCAGGGTAGTATACGGCGTTGGTGAGCTTTGTGGCCCGACATGGCGTGGGAGCAGCAGGCAGTTTCCAAGTTGTCAGCAGACTTCGATGTGACAAGCAATGCGGCGTGCCGCAGCGCTGCGCAGACGTGGTCTGACCAGCTGGGGCATGTGGTGAAGCTGAAAGTTGGTCGCGCTGCCGGTGAAGCGATGAGAGTCTACGCGTACTGCCAGGCTCACAAGGATTGTCCTTGTGTGTGGCGTCATGCCTTTGATGTGACAGAGGCTGGTGCCAAAGAGCAAACCATTCATATGAAGGGCACTCATAGCAATGAGCCTAGGTTGGTTCGAGGTACTCCTGTCACTACTCGTTTGCAAGCAGATGCCTTGACGGATGGCCGCACGCCAATGCAGGCCATGGTTCGGCTTGTAGAGCAAGGCACAGAGGTGGAGGAATGGCCGTCGCACAAAGTTCTGAGGGAGGCCAGGAGGCGAAACCAGCGGAAGGAAGGGAGGACTCCTGAGTTTGGTGGTGGTACTGGCTTGGGGCAATGGCTGGAAAATTTGGCAAGGATCAATCAGGAGGAGGGCGGCTGGGAAACAATTTCCCGCCAGGATGGCTGCGGCATAGTGATGCACAAGAGCTTTGCAAAGGTTTCTTGTTTCTGCATTCCAGACACTGATGAAATGAAACACACCGGTGCAAGTGGAAGTTTCAATTCTAATTCCTTCAAATGTTGTTTTGCTGCATTCTTTATGGGGGTTGGCGCCGTTGCATGCAGTCGAGGTTGCAGCAGAGATGATTGAACAGGCGCGAGGATTGGAGCACGACTACATCGTCGGTGTGCATGACTGCACGTACAAGATTTTCTCCAGCGATTGGGGATTATGGAAGTTTTGTTTGGCAGTCAAACGCTGGGATGAAGATGGGGTTCCCCGGACCAGTTTGGCCACAGTGGCTTTGGGCTATGTGCCCAAAGAAGGTGAAGACCAGATGGTGACTGTCTTGCATTTGTTCAAGACTTGGCACTCCAACAATGGCAATGACCTGGACCAGGTTCTTCATCAGGTTCATGGTGATGAGAGCGTTGCTGGGCAAAACGCGCTGAGGAGGGTGTTCGCCAGAGCCACGTACCGGTTGGACGTGCGCCATCAAGTCGCATCCATTATGCGACGCGGAGGCCCGAGCAAAGAGACACGAGCAATGGTCTCAGCCAATGTTCAGTTCGCTCTCAGTGCTTTGTTCTTTTCGGCGCCGCTCTTTCACCTCTATGTGGAAAGCTTGTTGCTCAGGCTGGTGGAAATGGGCGAACTTGACATGGCTGCTTACTTGCAGAAAGAGGTCTTCGAAAAAGGCACAGTGGCAGGGGAGGAGCTTTGGACTTCGGCTTGTCGATGCCACGTTTCCTTGCTGACAACATCTGTCAAGTTCCAATCCCACGAAGTTTCATGGCAGCGTGTAGATTGTATGGTCACCCCATCAGTTTGGGGTGCCTCCAGTTGTGTCAAAATGTCGCGTCTGCATGAATGATTGAACAGGTGTTCCAATTTTGGTTGGCGCTCATTTTTCCCATCCACCCTGCCAAGGCCAATCCTGGAATGACGGCTGCCACCATCTCCCAGTCGCTCGAAAATTCTTGGAACCACTTGAAGTCCCGCTTGGACAAGCAAGTGATGAAAATGGCAGCCACAGATGCATTGAATCTAGTCTTGAAAGCTGTAGAGGCTCAGTGCGGGGAACTTGCGCAGTCAAGAGATATGTTTGGAAGCAGCTGTGTCTTGATAAATTTTGCCAAAATCAAATTATCCCATGGGGCCCATGCAGACCATGAAGAGACTCGATTGAATTCATGACATTGAATCAGAATCCAGACATACATGTGAATAATTGTCCCTGATTCTAGATGTGCAGGCGGAGGCAGGCAAGAACGCAGGCGCGAAGCAGCTGAAGCTGAAGGGCATTTCGGGTCGCCTTGTGAATGGTTCCGCCATCTTCACAGAAAGAATCAAGGTTCTTGATGACAACCAGATGAGGTTGCCTTGTGCGCGATTGCTGTGGCAAGCCTGTCCCCACAACACAAAGCATTTTGACTTCGAGATCGGTGACCTGCCGGACGTCCGTCAAGCCTTCGTGCTCCCGGTCACGAATGCATCCATGGTCGTGGACGACGATGTGGCTTGCTGCATGCTTTCACTGCTGCGCTATTGCGAGTCGTCAGTGGCCCAAGTTACTTGACCTATCTCTATTTTTCCTGGTTGGAAAGACGTTCATATCAGACTTATAGGGCGGGCATGTAGGTTCCGTTCCTCACGGTTGATGTTGACTCACTGAGCTTCCAAGCCAAAGCCTTTTTTAAACAGCAGGGCGTGCCCCACTGCAGGTGCAGAAGCAGCTGCAGAAATCCCCTGGCATGTGGCACGAAGAAGCCGGTCGATTGTCTCTCACCAAGGTGAAGGAAGTGCTGGCCAATGTGTGCATAGTCACACTTGTTGCTGGATCAGAAGATGTGCTGGAACGGCTTCGTTGCAGTTGCCTCTACTTTGCAAAAGCATCCAGGTGCTGCCATGTGGTTTTTGTTGCTTTTCTCCTCGGCCACCACACAGAATACTTCACAGATTTGATGGAGTACACCAAGAAAGGCAGTCCTCAACAACCCCTGGCTGAGTGCATCAAGCTTGAAAAGAAGCAGTACAGCCGAGCTGCTTTCCCTTCTGCCTGTGCTTGGAAGAGAATGGCTGAAATCTGCTCAGCTGCGACAGAGAAGTACAAGAAACGCCAGAAGACCAAGGGAGAGGCACGGGGAGTCATGCAGACTACACCGTCCAAAGAGGAAGCCGGCCAAGGCCAGAAGAGGGACCCCCGTTTGCAGAATTTAGAGACGATTAGAGACAAGCTCGGGGCCAAGGACTTCCACGCCAACTTTGCGGGCATGCACTTGTGCGTTAAGCACGCAGTCACTGTTCAGGAAGCCAAGGACTATGGCTTCGGGACGATGATTCTGGAGTTGAAGAAAAGAAGCACCAGCAACCCGACCAAAGCGTTGGCAGACAGGCTGCTGAAGGCATGGGTGAGCGAGGCTGGCTCATCGCAGCCCTCTGGCTGATGTGAGGATATGTGAGGGCTTTCTTGCAATGTGTTGCCAGGGCTTCCATGCTTTGTGCCCGCTTCCTTGACTTAAGTCGAGTTAGTGAGACACATGGTTCGGTTTGCCACTGTGGAAGAGTGGCGTGTCTCCGTCACATGCCTCCCGCGCTTTCTTGACTGAAGTCGAGTCAGTGAGGATGCATCACTGGGGCAGAGTATTCTGGCACCGTGGCATTTTGCAGTGAAGCACATGATTGGGTCTGCCAGTAGAGGGGTGGCATAGCCCAAGTCCTGTCCTTCAGGTGCTTTCTTGACTTAAGTCGAGTCAGTGAGTGAGGCAGCCGGGCGGAATATAAGTGCCACACTGTGACGCAAGGCATGCGTTGCAAAAAGAGAAGGTGCATAAAGGTCATTCTTGCAGACATGTTCTTCCTTCTTGTCCCAGCATCGCCGCATGTTTCATTCTGCAATCATGTCCCCTGTCGTTTCCTTGCTGTTGCCGCTTCCTGTGTTGTTGAAAGTTTGATTTGGGTTGGCCCAATTGATTTTGTTCAAACAATACGGGGCGTCTGTCCGGACTTGTGGCACATCGGAACTGCCTGGCAAAGATCTTCAGCGGCGTGACAAATCAGAAGCTGGAGTTAACATTGTGAACTAGAATTGACATTGTAATATGAATTCTATGAGTACCCGCGCGCACTGCAGGTCAATTTGTGTCATGGTGACCTGGTGACCAATAAGCGACACAGTAATTCAGAGTTGAATAAGAATATATGGAAACAGAGTTTGCAATTTCAACTTGTTGTTTTGGTGACCTGGTAACTTCAGCCGCACCCGAGTGCCATGGAGGATCGGGGTGATCGGAGTGGCTGGTACTATGACTATAGCCTTTGTGAGTCAAGCAGCGCAGGCTCTGATGACAATGGCAATGGCAATGGCCATGGCAAGGACTCAAACGGCAATGATCAAGGTCAGACTGGTCAGACGTCGCAGACTGAGACCGAGACCGAGGCCCACATGCCGAATCACGTTCACCTGGATGGCAATGACATAGGTGAAACTTCCCATAGCAGCATTGCAAGCCCTGTTGCAGATGGTGCGGCAAGTTCCGGCGCTGGCAGTGCTAGCGCTGTCGATTCTGGAGAGCAGACTAACGTGAGCCAGGTGCTTGATCAGTTGTCGACGGCTATGAATCTGCCAGAGCGGAGGCAGCAGGTGGAAAAACGGGACGAGTCCGATTCCCTCAATGGAGAGTGGGCATCGCCAGACAGAGCTGCTGGCCCGCAAACACCGTCGATTTCTGGCAGAAGTTCAACAAGGTCAAGCTCACCAGATTCCACTGGTTTCCCTCGCAGGTCATCATCATTACCAGCCCCTTCAGATGACGCAGATGGTGACGCAGGTGTGGATAGGACAAGTTCTCCAGCACTTCACTCCTTTGCTGCTCCTCCAACTTCTACTGGGCTTGATAGCTGTCCGGCCTGCATTGTGGTGGGGCGTTGCTCCTGTTGTGGGGAGCTTCTGCGATGGAAACGCCGACGCTGCCATGGACGATGCAGTGGGTGAGGCAGCTGGACGCTTTCTTGACTGAAGTCGGGTCAGTGAGTGAGACAGCCGGGCGCTTTCTTGATTGAAGTCGAGTCAGCGAGGATGCCTCACTGGGGCAGAGTATTCTGGCACCATGGCATTTGGCCTATTTTCTCAATTTTTGCACTTTGCTGTCACAGGTCCCGTGCCTTTTGCCCGCTTTCTTGACTGAAGTCGAGTCAGTGATGCACACAATTGGGTCTGCCTTCAGGCGCTTTCTTGACTTAAGTCAAGTCATTGAGTGAGGCAGCCGGACGCTTTTTTGACTGAAGTCGGGTCAGTGAGTGAGACAGCCGGGCGCTTTCTTGACTGAAGTCGAGTCAGTGAGGATGCCTCANTGAGTGAGGCAGCCGGACGCTTTTTTGACTGAAGTCGGGTCAGTGAGTGAGACAGCCGGGCGCTTTCTTGACTGAAGTCGAGTCAGTGAGGATGCCTCACTGGGGCAGAGTATTCTGGCACAGTGGCATTTTGTCTACTTTCTCAATTTTTGCCATTTGCTGTCATAGGTCCCATGCCTTTTTGCCCGCTTTCTTGACTGAAGTCGAGTCAGTGAGGCACATGGTTGGGTCTGCCAGTAGTAGAGGGGTATAGCCCAAGTCCTGTCCTTCAGGCGCTTTCTTGATTTAAGTCGAGTCAGTGAGTGAGGCAGCCGGGCGCAATATAAGTGGCACACTGTGACGCAAGGCNATAGCCCAAGTCCTGTCCTTCAGGCGCTTTCTTGATTTAAGTCGAGTCAGTGAGTGAGGCAGCCGGGCGCAATATAAGTGGCACACTGTGACGCAAGGCGTGCGTTGAGAAAAGAGAGGGCGTGGGTGCCAGGTATGCAAGTGCAAGAGGGTGATTTGCAGCCATGTTCCTCCTTCTCCCAGAAAAGACGCATGCTTCTTTCTGCCATCAAAAGATTNGGCGTGGGTGCCAGGTATGCAAGTGCAAGAGGGTGATTTGCAGCCATGTTCCTCCTTCTCCCAGAAAAGACGCATGCTTCTTTCTGCCATCAAAAGATTGACATTCATGGCCGGAAAAAGAGTCTCACTCCAATCGCCGCGTGGGGCATCTCATATTGAAGGCTTTGTGGAAAAAATTGAAGGAGCTGACCGCATGCACAAAAAACCACCAACTGTTNTGAGTGAGGCAGCCGGACGCTTTTTTGACTGAAGTCGGGTCAGTGAGTGAGACAGCCGGGCGCTTTCTTGACTGAAGTCGAGTCAGTGAGGATGCCTCATTGTGGCAGAGTATTCTGGCACAGTGGCATTTTGCCTACTTTCTCAATTTTTGCCATTTGCTGTCATAGATCCCATGCCTTTTCGCCCGCTTTCTTGGCTGAAGTCGAGTCAGTGAGGCACATGGTTGGGTCTGCCAGTAGTAGAGGGGTGGCATAGCCCAAGTCCTGTCCTTCAGGCGCTTTCTTGATTTAAGTCGAGTCAGTGAGTGAGGCAGCCGGGCGCAATATAAGTGGCACACTGTGACGCAAGGCNGGCGTGGGTGCCAGGTATGCAAGTGCAAGAGGGTGATTTGCAGCCATGTTCCTCCTTCTCCCAGAAAAGACGCATGCTTCTTTCTGCCATCAAAAGATTAACATTCATGGCCGGAAAAAGAGTTTCACTCCAATCGCCGCGTGGGGCATCTCATATTGAAGGCTTTGTGGAAAAAATTGAAGGAGCTGACCGCATGCACAAAAAACCACCAACTGTTTCACAGACATACTTCGGATAGTTCGGGCTTCCATGGCAGTCTCTTACAACACCACAGACATCACCTCAAGTGGAACATGCGGAACTCAAAAGAGCATGCGCATGTAAAGAAATTTGTGATATGTCCCAGCCACGGGAGCGGTCTCGCAGCGCATGTCGGTGTCGCACGCCGGATGCAGCCCGCACACCATTGCAGCAAGGCTTGTCCTCACGCATGGACGAGTCTCCGCACAGCTGCTCCCCAACACAAGTGGACCCGTTTAGTTGCACGCCATCCGGAAGCGAGGAGATGGCTGGAGTGCACCCTTCTGTTGTGGAATACGCTGTTCCACTGTTACAGAAGCTTCGCGGGCCGAAAGAGGGTTGGCCAACTGCGGAAGATTTCGCACGGATCCCTACCTGGCCACTGTGGGCCGGTTCCCGGCAGGTGGCTCAATGCTTCAGTGAGGTAGAAAGCCTTGGTGGTGAGAAATCGAATCTAGACATGGCTGGCTCTCGCCTTTTACCGTCATGTTGCAGCAGTCTGCCAGTTGAAGTAGCTCTGCTTTGCCTGTGTCGGTGCACGGGTTTTCCAGACAAGTTAGTTCACCAGGTCTGGTCAACCATGCTGTGCGCGTGTTTGCACATTGACATGCAAGTGGAGCTCAAAGCATCATTGGCAGTTACCCCCAGGATCCCATGCATAGGAATTGCAGCACCAGGTTCGAAGAAGACACCAGTACAGCAGGAATTGATCCATCGAGTTTTCTGCAGCGTCATGGAACGTATGCCTTTCCTGGTGCACAACTCTGAGGCCATGGGTGAACGACTTTTGTTTGATGGAGGCAGTACTGCAGGCTTTGTCAAGCAGCTGAAGCAGAATTCCGGTTACATCTATTTGTGTGTGGAAGAGTTAGTGAGTTTTTTTGATGCAAATTATGCGGGTTCTGGCGCGACGAACACTGGTCAACATATCGCTCCAAGCACCTTACTTCCACTGAGAACGGGCAATGGTCTCAGCAAGGCTTTGAGCTCCGATTTGGGAAACAAGATTGACAAGACACAGGCTGCCGTGTCGATGATGGCGCAGGAGGATGTGGTTCGCAAGTTTTTCTGTGCCAAAGGCATGTCAGACACTCAGTCTGAGGCAGGTTTGGGGCTTGTCACTGTTGTGTATGTAAATTTGGTTGGACGAGGTTTCTTTCTTTGTTCTTGGCAAAGAAGCTGTGCTGAGGTCAACAGGCTTCCTACAAGGGTGGTGCTTTAGCGTGGCGCACGCACAAGCGTGCCGCTGGGATGAGCTTGGTGCTTTGGCACCCATCCGACAATTTTTGGGCGGCCTCATCGAGAGCGCGTTGCGTCTCTTCGGGCCAGCCGGCCCTCCACGCAACTTGCATCTGAGCAACGAAGCAGCCGGACTACTTTCTCAAATCCATGATTTTTTTGAAGAACAAAAGCTCTCTCCACGGCAGCGGGTGGCAGTCCGAGATTATGTGTCAAAACATTCCCAGTGGGTAGGAAGTTTCTTGGCAGTGGATCATGTGGAGAGAGAGTCCTTGCGCTACCTGCAGTTCACAATTTGCGCACAGCCCGGGGTACAGCATCGGGTTCTTGATCCAAGAGGAGATGCAGGCGATGCCCCGGCGGAGTGTGTGTGCGAGAGGCCCGTCGCACTCAAGGTATGCAAGCGCAAGGGCAAGGGGCCCCAATCCAATGTTGGGCGGAAATATTGGTGCTGCTCTGAAGCCGGTAGCTGGGACTAATTCTTTTGTCTTTGCCTGTATCGGTGGATGTGTGGTCCGTTCAATGTGATTCATGTGCACTTTTGCCCAGTGTAGCCTTTAGCGCGCCTAATTTCCACAAGTGCTCATTTCAACTTGCTATCGCTGTTTCACATCTCAGGTTCAGAGGAGGGCTGCGATTTCTTTCGATGGTGTGATGAACCAGCTTCCCTGGGCCCTTTGCACAAAAACTTGGCCGATCTTGTAGATGAACGGCATTGCATGGAGAGCCAGGTCGCCATCGACAGCGTTCAGAGAGCACTGGTGAAGTTTACTGAAGCTACGTTCTTCTTGAATGTCATTGCATGTGAAACCGAGCTGAAAAACAAACAGGCTCAGGAAACTGCTTGCGATGGCCTGAGTGTGTCGTCAAAAGCCAGCGGGGAAGCAATGACGCCCATTGAGATTTCTTTACTGGAAGTCATGAAAGCCCTTCCGGATGAGAGAGAGGTTACCATTGAGGCTTTGCGAAACACAAGGCGCTTGGGTCGGGCTGCGCTGCAACCCCGCCAGCTCTCAGCGGCTCGGTTTGAAGAGGTGTGTGAACTGGCACATGCCCTAGGCTTGGCCGACATTTTCCACAGGCGCGCCGGCAGCTCCGGTGGGAGGCAGCAGCGTGTGCTCGCAAAGCGTGCTCTGACCAGAGAGAGTGCAAAGATAGCCGCAAATTTGAGATTGCCTCCCTGGTGCTTTCCTTCAGAGTGAGGCTATTCTTGAAATTGACCGAGTGGCCGAGAGCGGCTGCCATCTCCTCTCTTCTCAAAATCAGGTCAGTGTCTGGGGATGTCAACAGGCCTTCCTTGCCAATATCTATGATATAGTAATTCATGTTGCGCCCCCTTTCTTGACTTAAGTCGAGTCAGCGTGGTGTCTCAGCTAGGGCTGTTGCCACAATTAGCTGCAAAGTCCGACATTGGCGGTGACACAAGGCAAGCTTTGAAAAGTGATCAAGAAAATGCTGCTATGGCTGCCTGTCTTGTTAAGGTCATCAGATGTTATCTGGAGTGCTAAAATTGGAACCAGCTTTGCAAATCTGCAGTGCTTGGTGCTGACTGTATAGGTGTTACGTGTGCCATTTTGGTAAGCCGCATACGATCATATTATAAGGTACTTAGACATGTTGTTGTCTAGAAAGCTTTGGGGTTATTTTTTCACTTCCATGTCAGTTACTGTACGGCTCAAGAGTTTTGACCTGTCCTCCGTGCAGTGATTCAATTCCGTGCCTTCTTGCTCGTATTTCTCGCCTTGCCTCCTTACCCTTTATTGGTCACACAATTGAAAGTTCTGACAAGCTGATTTTCGACTTGGGCAACTCTCTTCGCCTGTCTCAAGATGGAGACCCTTGCAGCTACCATTCGTGAGTGGGTTACCATGGAACAGGGCAATGAAGCAAAGCTTCACAATTCTTTCTATCTTTTCACGTTTCTCTTATCTACAATCTTCGACTCCTTTTCGGGCAGACATTGGGCTTTTTGGTGTTCCACCGTCAATGCTGTTTTTACCAATCATTTCTCTGCTGTTGGAGATTTCTTTGTTGCGCATCCTCCTACTTCCATTTATCTCTTTGCTTCTTCACTCCCAATGTCTGAGTTGTCACATTTAGTGAAACGCGTCTCAGAAGCAAATGATCTTTTCAGGGACCTGATTTCGTTTCACGATTTCAAAGAATTACCAAGTCATGAATTGCTTTCAACACTTCTCTTCTCAGCAGCAGACCTCTTGTCACTTTTGTATATGGTTGAGAATCACCGTCAGACTTTCAATCGTGTGTTGGATCTGAACCATGAGTTTGTGCCATCAGCAGACCTTGTTGAGCATTCTCCCGTTTTGAGCCCAGTCACCAGTATTGAAACTGATGACACCATAACCTTCCATGACCGGCAACGGGAAGAACAAAATCTTCACGATGTTGCGGCTTATGAGGACTTCATTGAAGGCAACGGTTATTTCGTTTAAGAAAGGAGATGGATGATTGGACGTCAGCAGGGACATCCATGTCAATCCAGATGACTCAACAATCGATTTGCCTTTCCCATCTTGAAGATTCACATGACTTTTACTTTCAGATGGTTGTACATTCACATTGACAAGTCATCTCTCCTTCGATTTTTTGCGCGTGTAGAGAAATGATTCAGATCTGATTCGAGCATTGGCATGAATTGCAAAATGGTGAAAGAAGAAAAAGGCGTGTGACTCGGAAAGCTTCGTTGATGGTCTAATGTCGGAAGATTTCATAGATTGAGCATGCAGTTGGAAGCATGAGCAGCGGCAGCATGCAGCAGCTGCAGCTGTTTGTGGCCACTCAAGTTCCAAGCCAAGCGACGGCCATGTTTGCAGTGGCAGATGCATACACGGAAGCTTTGCTCGGGATGGAGAAAGTAAAAAAGCAAAAGATCTTTGAGGAGATCAGGGACTGCTGTGAGCAGTTGCTGCCTTTATTATGCTGCCAACAAAAGCAGCATTGCGTTCGTCAACTGGAATCTTTGGTTGTTTTTGGGCTGTTCTTTGGTGAAGAGGAATGTAGCCCCATCCTTGAATTTGATTTCGAGAACATCTGCCAACATGATTTTCCAAAATGCTCTTCACGCCAGAGCTTCATGCAGAAGGTTCAACATTGGGGCCCTGAACAGCTTGAAGGTTTCATACACAGTTTGGGCACGTCTCTCTGCAATGTGACCTTCCTGGTTGGAGAAGCTGGAGAGACTGGCTGCGATATCTTTACGTGTTGCGCAGAGATCTACTCAGTGGTAACAGAATGTGTAGTGATCATGCAAGACTACTTGGCTCTTGCCCGTGGGGTCCAGATTGCCAGGCTTGAGCATGAATGAGGCTAGGGACCGGGGAGTGAGTTGACTTGTCATGCTGCAAAACAATAGCCATGTTGCTGACATCTTTTGCCACTGAAAATTTGCACTTGCAGATATAGCGTGATAACATACCACTTGCCTTTAAACTTCCACATGCTGAATAAACATGAAAATCATGAAATGACGTGGGCGTCCTCTTGGCCATTCGCGCTTCACTTGTGTGAGAGGCTATGTGCCCAAAGAAGGTGAGGACCAGATGGTGATGAGAGCGTTGCTTTGCGCAGCGGGCAGCATTGCTTCTTTTGATTTTTGCAATTTGCTGTCCTGGCCCCCATGCCTGCCTTGTGCCCACTTTCTTGACTTAAGTCGAGTCGGTGAGGCACATGGTTGGGTCTGCCAGTCTAGGGGTGGCATAGCCCAAATCCCATGGTTCATGCGCTTTCTTGACTTGAGTCGAGTCAGTGAATGAGACAGCCGGGCACAGTACATAAGTTGCACACTGTGATGCAAGGCGTGCGTTGGCAAAAGAAAGGGTGAGGGCGGTGCCGGGAAAGTGCGGTCATAGCATTGTCAAGTCTGTTGGCGCTTATGGAATTTTTATGAGAAGAGGCACCTGTCTGCACATGTTAGTTCTGATTTCCACTGTCGGGTGCTGTGCTTCACGCATGCAATTCGATTTACTTTACCTTTCGCTATGAGTGCGATTGCAGCATGCTGGCTCTGGATCATCGTGTTGCCTTGTCTTTCTACTGCTATCCGTGGGCTATCTTTTTGCAATGAAGCGGCCAGCAGCCCACATCATCGAGCCATCCGCAGAGGGGCCTGCAACGGGGCCCCTCTCAACAGATTTAGTAAGTGTAGACTTGCGCTGTGCTGGACTGAATGTCCGACCAGAGTTTGCAGACAAGCTCGTGGACGGCTTGAAAGATGTTGAATGCCGCAAATATCCTTTGGGCTCCCGTGGCACAGAAGCATGCACATTTGTTATCCGAACACAAGGCCGCCAGAAAGGTGCATCTTCAGCTGTGATTGGACTTGTGGAATTTGCTCACTCACGACGCTATCTCAGCCTAGCCGAGTTCAACGCTGATAGACATCGTCACTGCATCAGTCCTGGTTCGGAATTTGATTGGACAGGCCCTGAGGCTTCCCAAATGTTTGCTTGGGAGGTCCGCTCCCATGTTCGTTTTGCAACACCTATTCCTTTGGATGGTAGCATTCAACTCCCTGCTCGCAACATGATTGGCTGGTGTCGCCCAGTTGAACTCCGGGCCCAAGTTACGCGCTTGGATTCCATGAAGCTCGACGGTATTTTGCCACCCGAAGGTAGCCAACACTGAGCTGCCGAAGAGGGTAAGCAGCGAGGCAAAGGCAGCCCTGTCGGCCCTCCCCTGTCTTGACTTAAGTCGAGTCAGAGTGCTTTGGCCGCTACAGGATGCAAAGTCCAACTGGACAGCTACACAAGGCCGCTTTTTGACATGTGCTCAAAAAGTGATGCTAGATGATGCTAGGGTTTATTCTTGTGTCAACAACGTATTGTGGCCCTGTCGGCCTCCGCTTTCTTGACTTAGGTCGGGTCAGTGTGGGGGGCCAAAAGCCAGCATCGTAGCTGCCTATACAGGGACACATCGTGACATAACTTCAAACAAGTTGTTGCCCATGCCAGCAAGCTGTGCATGGTCTGAGCGCAGCTTTCTTTGGATCGAAACCGTTTGTGTCGCTTTTTGACAATGTTGACCTTCCAACAGCGGAACAGCTTGCTTGGCTTGGCCTTTGTGCTGTTGTTGCGGTTGGCCCGCCTACCAGCTCCCAGCCCCGCCCTTCAAGTTCTATGGGAGGGGGACCCCATGGAGTTGGACTATGCCATTCAGGCCGGGATTGCGATAGCCAAAATTTGCGTGGCAGCGCGTGCCCACCCTGCCCTCCCCGCGTCTTGTGTAACAAAACCAGATTCGTCAGAGCAGCCTGTATACAATCTCTGTGACGCTCTGCGGGCGGATTTTTCATAATTCATGTATATTTCTTTTTCATCATGGTTGTTCGGTCCCATCTGGGGCGCTAATATCTGTGACGCTATGATTCCGCAATTCAAACATCTAGCAGCTTGCAGCTAGCTTGGGAAAGTAGAAAAACAGATTCAGAACTTATGCTTCGCCAAGTAAAGGAGGTGATTCGGAAAATATGTTTCGGAGAAAAATCGGTGACGGTTCTATGTGCCATCTTGCTGCCAACTGCATTTATTAGCATAGGAAATTTCAGGCCTTGACGATGCAAAGGTCTCTTGGCATGGTCCACAAACAGCGCAGAATCTTTCCTACATGGGGAATCTATGATGAATGGCCCGGCGAACAGCCGACAGCGGGAAGCCAAACAAACAAACATATAATGTGTCCGCGCGAGAGTAAATACACACACATGGGATGTGGGAGGAGAAACTTGCAACACGCTCTCGATGCTATGCTCTCAAATTTGTGAAATAAGGTTGCACACACCATGTCGAGCATATCGGAAACGACGCTGCAAGATGCTTGGCACGTTGCAAGATGTTTGGCACCTTTCAGATATATTTTGACGTTGCACGATCTTTGCCACGTTCCACAACATTGTCAACGAGTGACCGTGTGATTATTTTTTGGGGTGGGTTTTTGGTGGGTGGGGCAATGGGTAGGTGGGTGGGAGGGTGGGTAACAAGTTGTGACTTGTAACACGGCAAGATGCTTGGCACGTTGCAAGGTGCTTAGCGCGTTTCAGAGATCTTTTGACGTTGCACGGTCTTTGCTACGTTTCACAACATTGTCAACGAGTGACCGTGTGCTTATTTTTGGGTTGGGGGGAGGGGGTAGGTGGGT
>BGPT01000661.1:239016-266869 GCA_003297045.1 Symbiodinium sp. clade C Y103
GTTGAGCCATATTGGGCCATGTTGGGCCCATGTTGAGCCATGTTGGGCCCATGTTGGGCCTATGTTGAGGGATGTTGGGCCTATGTTGGGCCCATGTTGGGCCCCAAGTTGGGCCATGTTGAGCCCAAGTTTGGCAACTTCGTCGATTTCACGACCTTTTCAAAAACGTTGAAAACCCCACGATTCTAGAGCAAAAATGGCCCCCCCCCCCCAAGCCAAAGCTTAATAGCTATTGCAATTGCTTACGGATAACGCGTGCCAACAAAAAACGCCTCGGCACCTTCGGTGCGGGCGGATTTCAGTGACACATAGAAATATAGAATAAGAAGTTGGGAACTTTTGGAGACAGCTTAGCATCACAACGTGGCCAGGTGGAGGGTTCACCGCTACCATGCCGGCCTGGTTGCACTGACAAGCTGGAAGAGGCTTGGAGATGGGCCATAGCGTGATGAAACCTGCCCATTGGTTACCGACTGAAAAAGAGCCAGACATTGGAAGATACATTGGATAGCGACATTCAAACAATTTCAAACACATATGGTTGCTTAGGTGTGCGCCGCCGCACAGTCCAATGTGAGAGAGTGGCGAAAGGACTTGGTGTGTTGATTTGTGGCATGCAGCGGATTCAAAAACCAAGCCAGTATGAAATGGAGTAGCGGTGATCTTGAAGTTTCAACATGGCTTGACCTGTTGTGGTCAACTGTCACGGGCAGTGAAGCTCGCTGCTGGACCCGTGGGTGAAAGTTTCCGTGATTGCAGGGATTTACTGTACCTGTTTTTCTGTGCAGGAGAGAAGTCAGATCATGAGTTCCTTAGCTCAGCGAGGGCTGCAGGACGGTAGTGGGCACTAGAGAGATTCATGGCTGGTTGGGGATCGCTTAGCTCTTCAAGAAAAACCACTCAGATGCCTTCCAGTCCATTGCGCAGGATATCCTCAAAGAAGAAGACGTAGTCTGCGACTTGCAGGTGCTCGCATTTGCAAGATTTTTTTTTGTTTGCGAGATGTAGCGAGACAAGCGGCCAAAACCCGTAGCAATCGAATCTTTCAAACTTGACTCTGGCTAGCTGGTAGATGTCCAAATCAGAATGTAAAAATATAGTGTGCATAATGCACGTGAACTCAAAAAGCCAGAACAGGACTCTGCTGAGTCATGGTTGAGCTATGAATTGCAAAGCCATTGCATTCACAAGGCAGACCTGGCTGCAGTGGAGGAGCTGACCGAGGTGAGAAACCACTGGAGGGGTTGGAAGGGATGGCCATGGCCGTGGTCCAAATTTTGAGCAGCTTTCACCCTTGCCCAACGGATCAGGCTGCTCGCTGCTTCCACGAAGAAGGAGCCAAATTGGGAGAGGCTGATCCTGAAGATGTTGGCATTGACCTCTGAGTTTTGTTTTTGATCTGTTTATTTTTTCGATTCTAGGATTTGTTTGGACTCCTTCAAGTCAAAGGGAAATCCTTCCAAAAGTCACTTCCCGGTGTGTGACTCTCAACCTGCAGCTGTGCTCCCCTAAATTTCGAGGCAATGCTGCAGTGCATGAAAGCTTCAGGTGAGCGGGCAGAGGCAGTGCAAAATGCAAATTGCTGCGTTATGGTGAAGTGGTGCTCCACGATGCTCCAGTATTTTGACGTCTTGTTTCTTGAGGAGACAAGTAGATATGCAAATTCAAGTTTGCCGTTTTAATTGAACTGCTGCACTGCCTCATATCATGTCCCGTAAACTGTAAACAAAGGTTAGGCATTCGGCTCCTTCGCTTGCCATGCAACAGTCCTTTTGGTCTATCCTCTCCGCTGTCTGGCAGTTTCAAATACCTTGAATGCAGGTGGTGGCACAAGCCAAGGACATTCTGCGCAGTGCAAATGAGGACTACCAAAAGGACAGCCTCGCAAGCATACAGATCTTTGCTTGTGCGAGCCGCAACCTTGTGACAATCTTTGATTTCACTTTGCACAACGCTTTATTGTGCTTCCACCACGGAGTTTGGGCAGTCTAAGATTCTTTGCTTGTTCAGCAACAAGTTGTGCACATTTTTGAATTGTACTTTGCCCTGTGAAGCCGTGACAGCGACAGGAGCTGGAAACAGAAGAGCGCCGGCTGGCAGAGACGAAGGAGGCGACTTTGAAACTCTGTGGCTGAGACTGGGATGAGCCACTTTGGGTCCCCAAATTCAGTGTGTTATAGTTTTTTTTTGAATTAAGATGGCCATCAATTGTGGTACCCCTGTACTGCATTTGTGGACAGACATGCTTTTTATGACTTTTACAAAGCGGAAAAGTTGGTGCTCTTGGAGGCCTCCAAAGAGCAGCAGCAGAGCATTGATGAGTTCTTGCAGCGGTGCCCGGGAAGTTGGGCTGGTCCTCTTGCCCCAGTTCTCGTTTTGTGAAAGACATGGAGATCTCAGATTGAAAAAATGAGAGTAGATTGCCAGCTTTGGAATGAACGTTGCTTTAATGACTCAGCATATCGTGGAGTATTTTTTCGAACACGATTCACACAGCACAGGCACTCACAAGTTGACGCCATTTGCATAAGGACATCACGTCAGCGAAGGTCAATTTTATGCTGCTTGAACGAATGTATCGTCTCTCCAACATGGTTTGGGACGTTTGAAAGGTACAGCCGATCATTGGGGCTGAAGATCTCTCGCGTCAGCGCGCAGACCATCCTGTTAAGCTTTACCCAAATCAACAAGGCACACCGAGACATTGGCCTTCAACTTGAGCAGTTTTCGACTTGTGATCTCAATGGGGCTAATGGCTAGGCAATTCTATGGAAGCAGAATATAGTGGCACCATCATCCACTCTTTGCAAGTGCAAACCAGCAATGGATTACAGGCAGAGCCCAAGAAGGAGTTCTCCGTAGTGCTGGGCTTGTCCAAAGAGGCTGATCCGAAACACAGCTGGTGCAACCTGCAGGGTTTGTTGACCGGCCACGGCTATGGTTTGTATATTTAATATAAATGTTTGTTTTTCAGGGCTATGTGGCTTCCAAGTGCAACCCGGAGGCTGGAGGGATGCAGAAATAGCATTGGTGCTTTGAAAGCGATTCGGATGCCAGGATCTCCAGCAGTTTTTCCTCGCTAGGTCTTTACCCAACTCCAGGAAACTTAGACCTCACCTCCTCAAGCTGCATCCTCCCCCTGATTGCCAGCCAGCCAAACAGTCCAACACGAGAGAGTCAGCCAATGAAGCTTGGTTTTGCATTCTTGAGACCAGTTCCAGGTGCCTTCAAAATCTTTCAAACTGGAGGTAAGTAGAGCTTGACAGAAGCTTTCTCTCGTAATCTTTCATGATATGTCTGAAAATTGGCTACCCCCAAAATCCCCTGGTTTATCATGGTTTGTCATCACTTTCCTTATTTCAATGGCTACAAAAGAATGGGCAAAGTCGCCAGGTTCCGGAGCTGCCCAGGCTGGTGGAGCGTCTCAATGAGGTGCCGGAAAGGTTTTCCTCCATCGAAATCCCATGGTTTTTGTATTTCAATGTTTATACATGTTTATCCTCATGAAATATCATGACATATCATTAGATATCATGAACTGGAAATTTGTTACTTCCAGGGTTCGATTACAGGGTGCAATCACCGCTGCAGGATTCCACGAATGTTACCGCTGTGCCGCAGTATTTCCTGGCATGTTTCGAGAGATGATAGGGTTCCAATACTGCAGAGGCACGGTTTCCAATCAGCTGCTTCTTTTGACGGAACGTACTTCTGGGGGATCTCCGTGCAATCTGAATGCAGCTCTGAATGAAGGGCATTTGCTCCACTCTTGAGAACTTTGATACCTTCTTGCCAGGTTTATTTGTGGTCTCCGCAGAGCTTTCTCTGCTGCAGCCCAAGCCTGGACCCTGGATCCCGAAGCAGAGTCAGTAGAGCATGATTTTGCAAATTTCGGGCTTGAGAGGGTGATCAATTTGCGCCAGAATCTTAAGTCCTTTGCGTGAGGTCTGATTTGCAACCGCCCCTGCTTCTATGCCAATGACTTGCGGGTGAGGTCGCCCAAACAAGTTCAACAAAACTTCTGGGGTGTTTGGTTCTGCCATGCTATTCATTTAGATTCACCTCCTTCTTGATGATATTCCATGCCCAATGATATGCTATGTCCCTTATCTACTAGATAATATGTCCCAATAGTCCCATCATATTCTGCTGACTTGACAGTTTTCATCCGCTTGGCTTGGTGCCAGGACTCTGCAGAAGTCGCCTCCAGCGCAAGTGCAAAGGAGTAGCTCGGAGTGGCTCGTGACCCGAGCGATCAATGTCTGTTGTTTTTTGTGAATTCGAGGCATCACACATAGTAGCGTTTCGCACATCTGCATCAGAAATATATCTGCAGTCAGGTTTAATAGCATAAAGCAGCTTGAATTTTTGGCTCTTTGCAGGTGTGCAACTATTTGTAAGATATGCAGAGAAGCTGCCTGTTGCATCAATTCGTCCAGTGAACCTACCTCTACCCGGTCCACAAAAAGGTTGCTGCAGGGGTGCTGACTCTGCCCTTGGGGCATCCAAGTATCTTGTCATCAGGGTGTTGAGAGTGAAGTATGCGGGTATTGTCAAAATTATCAGCTTCCCAAAATGGATGGTTTGATACTGAAAACGACGAACTTTTTGTTGGTCCATGTGTACTCCATTTTCGAGCCATTCTCATTGGGCGAACTGTCTCACGTGTATTATTGAAGCGATCACAACGTGTGTACCCAACTGAAAAGAATATTTTTTCAGAAAGCAAACACAAAAATGTCCTGGTCAAAATGCAGCGTGCATTTTTCATAGCTCCAGAGACCTCTTGGTTCGGTGCGTGATCATCGAATTCACAGCAGTGAAGGGCTCAAATTCCTTCTGGAAAAGAGACATGTGCTGAGAGGCAGCAACGATGAAGTGCAACTTAATCCGAGAGCACCCATCGACATCCACAAAATGCATAGATGTAGGCAGGCACATGCACCTTTCGGGGGATCAAGATTAGCTGGAGAAAAAACCGTGAAACCACATATGAGGTGCATATTTCCAAAAAACAATGACTTGACGTCCAAGAAGGTCTTTTGTTTGTGTGACAATCGATCCCCATCTACCACACCTCAGGCTGCTCCACTTCGCAACGTAGACTTTTGGGCCATGCTTTGCTGACCGGGCCTGCGGTTTGCTGAATGGAAATTGAGGCACAGACTGAACGAAGAACGTCTGTAGTCATAAATTGCTGACATTGATACATTCAAGTTTGCACTTGCCAAAGACACCGACACGCTTGTATATTCCAATTTGTCCACACATCTTCAGAATCGAATACCAGACTTGTGCACAATGCTGGAGAATAATGAATAATGCTTAGTTCCAAGGAATGTGTCAAATTCGTCAATGCTGCTTCCGGTGGCGAAGCATCAAATCCACAGCCACATGCGGCCAGGAGGTGCATTTTGCTGGTTCCCCGCTGGATCAGTACCTGCAGGCAGCATCTTCAGAGGAATATGAATGTCGAATAGACTGTACTCGCATTATACCTGTAAATATGATTAAATATGTATATATGATATAGCGGATGTACATTGATTATACAGCTTGAATTCTGAATGAGTGTATGATTGTGACTGACACCGGCTTTTCTCACGACATTCAGCTGGGCAATTGCACAGGAAGTCGGATGTGATCTGCGATGTAATATCGAGGTGCCAAACCCTGCGGCTTCTTTTGTTTGAACAGCCTTGCAAAATGCTATGAAATTGACCATGATAGGTATGTGATGTATTCCATGCATTCCCTGTTTGATCTAAGATGGGTTGGATCCTTTCTGCTGGTTCAAAGTGGGATACTGAAGGGATAATTAGGGGAGAATATGGGGTAGTTACCAGAAAACATTTTGATATTTATAAATTTAAAGATAGACTGTATAGAGAAAGCAATCCCCAATGACTTCTTCCTGAGCGCCGCCGATGTCCGCAGCGTTATTTTGAGCTTGGTTTCTTCAGCGCCCCTCCGTCCAGCTGCACCCAAAGATGCTTGGAAGAACTTGGTTTACGGTTTGGGTGTGCCCAAGAATTCGGTCACCCCCAATTTGTGGTCATTCAAATTTGGAGAAAATGATGATGAACCAGGGGATGTAAGGGTACATACCATAGTTTCGGACAAACCCATTTGACTGTAGGATCTGTAGTGTCCATCTTCAAGGGGTTGGAGGCTTTGTAATTCCTGCGACATTCAGGATCAGATACTGGAGGGTTTCTGTAGTGAGCTTGGTAGCATATCATCATATCACATCAGAGGCTAGTGCGTTTGCATGTCAAGGAGTCTGAGAGTTTGATTGAACATGGTTTCAACTTTTCAACTTGTTAACCATTTATGAATCACTATTCACTATTCACGCCATTTTTAAACATTGGTTTCAAGAGACTTGTGCGGGGAACTGCCAGACCATCAGCTGTTGTGCTGTCTTGCCACCAAGGCACCATGGTCGCACGCTGGCAGTTCCTGACTCTGATCAGCCTTGCGGTGGCTTCCCCACCGCTCCTGGGCTCACATTAAATTGGAAGATAATTGAACACTTATGGGAAGTTATATCTGTGTTATATGATATATGTCTGTGACTGGTTTACTTTCACATCAAAAAAAGATTTTGATATCTCCTTATGTTTCTCCCACCTAGTGTGGCGCTGCCAAGGAATCTTCGAGCCTCTCAAAATGCCACACAGGAGATGTGGACAGAGAACTCCACAGCTGGAAACGTGCCTTGGTGGAAACAATTAGGTGACAGCTGGACGGCCCGTGGAAGTTTCTTCTCAGAATTGCAGTGGCAGTCACCTCATGTTGATACTGTATTTATTGAAGCCACTGCTATGGCTTCAAGTATTCCTCCTACACCTTGTGTGGGTGGCTTTGGCTTGTTTGCAACTGTGTTGTGTACATGAAACCAACGAGCTGCAGAGAAAGAAGTCTCTTGATGCTGGCTGTATTAATTTGCAATGTTCCATGAGTAGTGACTCACTTCAATGATCTTGGCATCATTAGAACAACACATACAACAGCTTTGCCTTTCTTTTTGAAGCGTTGCCAAGCGTTGCCCTGCTGCCTGAGACATCCAGAATGTTGTGGGCTCCACCACCCAGCGTGAATGGCTACAGGCTGCGTTGGGTGCACTTTGAGGTGTTGCTGCTTGAGAAGCCATTCAGTGCAAGACCACTTTAACTGGAATAAACATGCGAAACTACCTTTGACTCTCGTGGCTCTTGCTTTTACCACTCCCCTTGTGTCGAATTTGAGGATGTTGTCCAGCTTTGCCCAGGTTTGTTGGGTGCATTGTTGAAGCCTGCCGTGAGGTTTATGTCAACAACCACACGCTACGGAACCAACCCCTTCACGGCTTGTGGCTTGGATTCTGGGGCATTGGTCAAAGGCTGGGAGATGTCCGGTACTTTAGGACGCTTTTGAGGCAAGCGAATACCCCCAATTGCTGGCCATTTTGATAGGGAAACTGGTGATGAACCATGTGAACCATGGGATTTAGCTGTTTTCCGATAATTTTCAGACACCCCCTTGGAGGATGCTTCTCAGTCCAAACACTCAGGGGTTGAGTTCCTTTGTCGGTGCTGATTCACGTGATAGGCACCGACTACCTTGCCGTTGCTTCGGCGCAGTCCATGCAGGAGATGTGCGGTCACGGAAACCACATTGTACTCATCACATTCAAACAATCCACTCTTGCAGTCGCATATGTTTGCATATGTTTGCGGGGCATCCTCCGGCCAAGAACCATGTTTGCTGAGCAGGGTTTTCCGTGGAGATCCATTTTGGAATGTACTTGGATTACATTTCGACATCCAGCCTGTCCAGCAAGAATTCCGTATTTTCGAAGCATGTGGACATCAATCTTCTAGTTTGCTTGGACTACCTTTTAAAAACATCTAGCTACCAGTAGATTCATGGTCTTACCAGCTGATCCGCTGCATTTTTTGGGATGTCAGGATGGCTGCTGCCGCTGCAATCGTGGTGGTGGAGGTGGCAAAACAGCATCTTGGCGGCGAAGGGTACAGCGTTTCTCCAAGGCGAAGGGTATGGTGGTGAAGAGGGGACAAGGTTCGGAGCGATGGGTATTCATATTTACCCAAACAAATGGGGAGGCAAGGAGCTACAGATTGAGCCTCCAAACCACATGATACTCGTAGTTCTTTGTTCTGCTATCTTTCTGTTCTGAGGTGAGTCAGGTGGTTGTTTTGCCCTGCACTGAGGCCAGCCTAGGCTGTGGCTCTTGTGGCAAGGGGCGCTTCGTTCGACAGCTGCCAAGAGGATTTCACATTTGGACACCGGAAAGCAAGGAAATCTTCCACAAGGACCATGACAGACCGAAACGTTGGCAGATGCTGCACCATTTGTTGCTGACTGAAACTGTTGGGAACAATCAACATATTGCTCACTTTGGCCATGCATTCAATTCAGGAGTACAAATTCGTTGCGAACTCAGTTGCTAATCTTGGACGGTATTTGCAATGGCAGTAGGACATGTGCGATGGATGACTAGTTACCTCCATAGCACATAATATAGATTTTTTGTTTGCCGGCAGCCGCCCGGCACCCTGCCGGCACCAGCCGGCACCGGCCGGCCCTGGCACCGCTAACCGGCCGGCACCGGCCAACGAGCCGGCCAGCGGCCGGCAAACGGCTGGCCACCGGCCGGCAACCGACCACCGGCCGGCCACCGGCCGGCAACCTTTCGGCAACCGACGCGGGCCACCCGTATAGGAACAAGCTATACGGTTTTTTACATCCCATATATACGTCAAGTCTTCGGAGCCGAAGTTTTCCGCCTTTTGCTCTATAGGGTTCTGTCATGGATTTTGTGTAGATTGCGGTGACGAAGTTCGGCAAAGGTGCTGTGCAGGATGATGTGCGGGGTCTTGCGCGCAGGTGGCCACATCCCAAGGTTGCTGTGCAGGGTGCCGTGGAGGGTGCAACCCCCATGGAACTTCAAATTGACCTTGAGTGTGTACAATGGCAAGGAGATATCAAAATTCCCACCCCGATGGAACTTCAAATTGACCTTGAGCGTGTACAATGGTAAGAAGATATCAAAGTTCCCACCCCCATGGAACTTCAAATTGACATTTTGATGTGTACAATGGCAAGAAGATATCAAAATTCCTACCCGCATGGAATTTCAAATTGACCTTGAGTATGAACAATGGTAAAAAGATATGAAAATTCCCACCCCCATGGAACTTCAAAATTGACCTTGAGCGTGTACAATGGCAAGAAAATTCCCACCCCCATGGAACTTCAAATGCATACAATGGTGATTATGAAGATATCAAAATTCCCAACCTCATAGCACTTCAAATTGACCCTTGAGAGTGTACAACTGTAGGGCGGTATTCAAATTCCCACCCCAATGGAGCTTCAAGTTGATCTTGAGTGTGTACACCAGAAAGAAGCCGTCAAACTTCCCACACCCATGGAACTTCAAATCGACCTTGAGTGTGCACAATGGTAAGCAGATATCAAAATTCCCAACCCCATGGAACTTCAAATTGACCTTGAATGCATACGATGGTGATTACGAAGATATCAAAATTCCCAACCCCATAGCACTTCAAATTGACCCTTGAGAGTGTACAACTGTAGGACGGTATCAAAATTCCCACCCCCATGGAGCTTCAAGTTGACCTTGAGTGTGTACACCAGAAAGAAGCTGTCAAAATTCCCACACCCATGGAACTTTAAATCGACCTTGAGTGTGTACAATGGTAAGAAGATATCAAAATTCCCAACCCCATGGAACTTCAAATTGACCTTGAATGCATACGATGGTGATGACGAAGATATCAAAATTCCCACCCCCATGGAACTTCAAATTGACCTTGAATGTGTACAATGGTAAGAAGATATCAAAATTCCCACCCCCATGGAATTTCAGACTAACCTTGAGTGTGTGCAACGGAAAGAATATATCAAAATTCCTACCTCCATGGAATTTCAAATTGACCTTGAGTGTGTACAACGGCAAGAAGATATCCAAATTCCCACCCCCATGGAACTTCAAAATTGACCTTGAGCGTGTACAATGGCAAGGAGATATCAAAGTTCCCACCCGCATGGAACTTCAAATTGACCTTGAGTATGAACAATGGTAAAAAGATATGAAAATTCCCACCCCCATGGAACTTCAAAATTGACCTTGAGCGTGTACAATGGCAAGAAAATTCCCACCCCCATGGAACTTCAAACTGACCCGTGAGCGTGTACAACGGTAAGAAAATATCAAAATTTCCACCCCGATGGAAATTCAAGCCGGCGCCACAATCACGGAAGGAAAATATCCCGTGCTCGCGCCTAGACAAGACTTTCACTCCATTTACGTTTGGGAAAGGATGTTTTGTTTTGACCCATTTGATGTTTGGTTTCGACATGTCCTGGAACAAATCCTCTCCTGAAATGAGTCCTGGACTCTGAGGTTGTGGTGGATATTTGCCCACACACCGACAATGGGATGTGGTGCCCCAAACGCCCTGGACAGACTAACACTTTCGGCGTGACTTGGCTGGTTGGAATGCCATCGACTGCAGAATCACCAGGATGAGAGAAGGCAACAAATTTGCAAAGGAAGGTGCTTCATGAGTCTCAGACAAACTCACTTCATTTGGTTTGCTGTGTCCTGCCAAATGACCGGAGATGTTGCATGAGGTCTACAACCACCTGGACTTTGCCACAGTTCCACCTAAGTCTTGTGCCAAGAGAGACATTGAGAAGCGTTGTTTTCACTGTCTGTCGGATCTGTCAGTCTCAATCTTCTGATTTTGTTGGTAACACAAAATGACATGATCGGATGCTTCACCGCAGCATTCACTTCCCGCTAAGCTTTGACAACTTCTATTTCGAGTTCGACACTGAGCCCTGCGACCAAGAAATGCAGCCTGCTCCTTACGGCTTTTGTAGAACGCACATTTGTTTTTCTATCTTTTCAATGCCTTTCATGCGCTCAGCTTTTAAAGCACAAACATAATGTAAAGCAAAGATTTCCAGATATCCTATTGCCTATAGCCATGCTTATGGCAATAATTGAATTGCTTCCATTCAGCAAAGGTCTCGCCTGGCGCGCATGTCAAACTGCAACTTGTGAGTATGAAGGACGCTGCTGCTGCTTCGCTGAGACATAGACCATGCTCCTACATTCATTTCCGTAGCTGCCATCTTTGACTGTTTTTGTCCTGGAGTTGCAATCTGTACATGGTACTTGTCAAACAGAATCTCTGGTGGGTAATTGGACTAGGAATCAAGCCAAAATCACACGCGACAATTTCCACAACAGCCTAATGACTTTGTCTTTCTGGAGGCTCCGTCGGGGGAGCGCTTTGTTGACCCGCTCACGGTGGACTTAATCACCGAACATTTTTGAAAGAGCACAGTGCACCCGGAAGCTCTGGCAGCGGCATTGGAAAACCTTTTGTCATGCGGCTGCCATTTTGTACTGTGCTTTTTCGGGCAGTGTACCCCAGAGAATATTTGGACCACTTGCCCTAATCCCAGAGTTTGCTCAGCTTTGGCGTCACCGAGCCCAAGTGAATCTCTATGTTTTTGCGTTGTGTCATGACTCGCCATTTTGCTGGACTTTTGGATGCCGAAACTGTAGCAGTATATAGCAGTATATGCCTATATGCTTCTAATTCCGCATGCTGCATGAGTTTCTCCCAATGCTTGGAGACTTAGCAACTTGGCCTTGGCGGCGACTAGTCGCCATGGCTAGGCCTAGTTTACTCGGGAAGTCAGTGAGGACTGACCAGAATGGGCACCGTACTCCGCCGAATGTGCTGGCAAAGGCCAACAGCTTCGAGGAACATCCCGGCTGTTTTTGTGAGCGCAGTGGATCTACTTCTTGCGGCTCGAAAGCTGGCGTTGAAGCATCTGTGGTGCCTGAAGATAGAATTGGCACAAAATTATGCACATAGAATCCCTCTTCTACAGGGTTGTACTCCGGTGAAGATAGGTCAAGCCTTGACAGAAATGGGAGGTGAAGATCCAAGGGACCACGATACAACACATCATACATTCCTCTTGATTCTTGAGATCACCAAATACTGTAATCACCACTAATGGGCTGTAAATTTGCAGTGACACTGATTCCGCTTCTCAAAATCTTTTGGCGCTTTGCACCACGCGCGGATTTGGGAGGCACCCAAGGCCAAGATGATTGACGACTCCCCGGCAGAGGCGAAGCATTCCGAAGGGGACGGGTTGGCTAAGCGGTGCCTGCTTGAGATGGAGATTAACTCCGGTGATGGTCTGGCAGGTCCACGAAAGTGTTTCTTGGATTTTTGATAACTTTGTATGATTTTATTTTGTGGTTAGGGTTTTCTTGCTCTGCAATCTACAAAGTCCACCCAAAGCGTTCCGAACATGTGACAGCATTTTCAGACATGATGAGGTGAAGAAGATCGGATCAAATCATTTTACAAGTTGGTCCTTCTACTGTCCCACATTGCAGTTTTTTCCTGCTTTATTCCATCGTTCCTCCAACTTCTTGAGTGAATCAGTTGGACCATCCAGCCGTACCAAGTCCCGTGTTGTCAAGCCTCACCTGCAGGTTCCAAGGGTCAAGCGCAACGCATCTGCAGAAGGTGGACGGCAGCTTGCGAAGGTCTGAAGCTTAAGACTTTGGGTTCACAAATATGTAAAGTAGAACCCCATAGGAATCTGTTTTGTGTCATTTTGGTGCTGTGTTTTTTGATGTTTCTTGGCTTGTAGTTGCATATTTTAATTGTATTCCTGTAGAATCTACGCAATTCAGTGAGTCCCACATTTGGAAGGTGCTGCTAAGACGTAGGAACATGCTATGAGTCCACGGTTGCAAACTCTACTGTGTGCCAGCAAAAGTCGATGCCCCGCAAGCCAAGAATCAGCAGTTCTGAAGACATTTCCAGTATTTTGGATGGCTCAACCTGGCCAGGAAATTGCAATGCTTTGCCAGCAACCCAGTCAAACAAAGACATTCTTGCATGTCCAGATGCAATTTGGCTTCCATGCATTTTTGACTGTAGTATCTGAATAGTGGCTAAGTTCACATGGTATAGCCGGTATAGCAAGTCAATTGCAATTCGGTTTCTAGTTGTCATCGGTTGTCGCTGTTGAAACCACACAATTGTTTGGCGGCTCTGGACGTTTCGACTGAGGTGAGAGCTGCTGTTTGTTATCGACTGATGCCATCACTGTGAGCGGCTTGTCAAAAGGCGGAACCGATCAGGGCTGGCAGAAGGATCACAACCGTCGACAACCTTTGATCAGTTGGAAAAATGTTGGAAGCATGTTGTAACAACACACATCATTTTGGGACGTGATGCTGACCACTTCAGCATCTTTCAGCATCTTTCAGCATCTTTCAGTGTGACTGCTGTTCCTGCCAGGAGGTGCAAAATACTGGCCCTGGTCATTGCCTGTCAGTTCGGGTTCCCAGCCCAGCTTCCATACTGGGATAGCGCATACTCTGAAAGATGTGTGCAAGTCTATCTTCTGATGTTTGAGCAGTGTTCAAAATTCTTGGTGATTGATCAATTATAGGCGAAAGGGGGCTATATTGATCCAATATGTTGGGGATTATAATGCAATATCATCCATTCTGGGCTGACAAGCTGTGAAGCCCAGATCTGTCAATGGGTTTCACCTTCCTCGCACTATGGCGACGTGGAGGCCGTGAATGCAGTACTCGAAGCTTTGGGAAATAGACTTTGTGTAGAGCTGTTCTGCCAAGGCTATTGGCATGGCAGTTCTCCAAATTAAGACTTTGCTTATCAGTTCCATCTACTCCCACGGATTATCCTTTGCTTAGATTTTGAAGTGTTGTGACTTGTTCTACAGCAGCAAGGGAAGATGCACGTCGCGAAACATACACAGAAGAAATGGGTGTCAATCATGTCAATCTGGCAGAAAAGCAACGCATGAATTGGACAGATTCTCCATGCAGCAATTGTGAAACTCAGTGAAATTGTAGGCTGGCGCGGCTTGTGGGCCACTTCAGGGGCTGTGTGCTTCGCGGTGAGAATCTCAATATGTGGACAGGTCATGCGGCGTGACCTGTGTGGGTCGAGTGCCTGTGATGTGAAACAGACTTTGTTCCTTTCCGGTGAGGCCTCATGTTGGCAGTCGTTCAAGCTCTTCGCCCAAGCGTTGCTCATGTGGGAGGCAGACAAGCAACCACTTCTTCAGTGGATTCATGATCATGGACTGGTGTGTTACGCTGCTAGATTGCCTGAACTGCTCACCGCAGCTGGCAGTTCACTGTCAACTAGTCTTTCCTTGAACTAACTCAGTGACTCGGATTTTTGCCACAGATATCCACCAGAGTCCAGTCTGCCACAGCTCCAGATCCACAGATTCAGAGGCCAGAAGAACTTGCAGAGCCTTGCAGTGGCTTTTTGACGAGGCTGGGACTGGATGGGGATGCCCAATGGGGATCATGCTGGATGGCTCGCACCGCAGAATTTCCAGGCCGAGGCATCGGTGCAATTCCTTCGCTCCTTGGAGATCGAAGCAGATATTGTGGAAGGACTGGGCCCACCTGGCTTGGGCTTCCATGATGTTCTTGCTGTCTGAACAGCCTCAAGTGGATTCTAAACTCGAAAGCAGGATCGATTTTCCATGCATTTGCGTGAAAGAACCAAGGCCAATGCTGAGCAACTAGCTTGATTGGCCATCTCACATCATCTTGTGCAGTGCGAGTTTGGGAGGCTGACACCTGCATTGCATTTTGGTGTGAGCTGTTTTCAGCTTGTATTTCTGTACAGAATGATTTCAAGAATGGGGAAATAGGAGATATCAAAGCCAAAGCATCACCGAAACTTGGAAACTCTGTGCATGACCTTGTAAATGCAATTTCTTCAAATCTAGGTTACCACTGGAACAGCTGTGCCCTTGCGGATGTGAACAGTATGAAGCCTTTCGCACAACAGTTCAAGCAATGCAGTAAGTTGTTTCTCTGCCTATCACAAAGCCCAGCCTCCAACGCACCAACCTTCCAGCAGACAAACCAATTTCAGCTGGGATCCAATGCCTCCAAAAGCAGCTGGCAAGACAGCAGCCAAGGTGCCCCTTGGGTGCCACGGTACATGCTTGTCTGCTGTATGGTGTCCTGTATTCCTTCATTTTCAATCTAAGATTCATGAAATACAACCTGTCGGCATCTGTCTCGAGAAGAGAGGTTCTATAAGGTTCTGTTTGCCAAGGCCAGAACTATAAGATTCATTGATATTCATTCATTATCTCAATATGTTCCACGCACTTGCCATGAGGCGGCTGCAAAGGGGGCAGCCAAAGCAGCTGCCCCGGCTGGCAAAGCTGCAGCAAAGGCCACGGTTGGGATTGTTGGCTTTGTCCGTTGACGCATGAGTTCGTCTGAAACTAGGGTAATCCCAAATTTGATGGTCTGTCACAATTCATATCTTCCCATATTGTCCCGTATTTTTCTTATGAAAATGGCTTACACGTTGAAATAAATCCTCCATTTTTTGGGGTCCAAACCGGCCGCCTGTGGCAGGCAGCACCCAAGGCTGCTGCCGGCACGGGTGCAGTGGCTGCGAAGGTACTGAGAGATACCAAGGCGATGGAATCCCTGGGAGTTGGTGAAAACTGCGGGGATTGGTCAAGAAAAATGGAGATTTTACCAACAAACATATTGTTATTATTGTTTTTATTACTATTACTATTACTATTATTATTATTATTATGATTATTATTTTTATGGTTATTATTGCTATTGTTATTATTATTATTGTTGTTGTTATTATTGTTTTTATTATCATTATTCTTATTGTTCCTATTATTATTAATGGTGTTTGGGCTTGAACCAGCCAGAAATTTGGGTTTGACCTAATTTTTTTAACAAGTAATAAATAGGGATTTAACCAGCAATAAATTGGGATTGGACCAGCAAAAAGGGTTGTTTCACCAGCAGTGGCAATCAATTGGGTCTTACATACCCTATTTGAGTTTGTCCAAACATGGGGCAAATGATGATCAAACATGGTATTTTGCGCTTCCTAATCTGAAATGTTTGGGGCTAGGTTGAGACGTCCTAGAGTAGTCGATACCAGGCTCTTCTGAGATAATTTCGGTCGTGATGCTATCTTTGCAAGTGGGCTGGCTGGTGAGCAAAAACACAGAATTCAGGAGGAGGAGAAGGAAGAAAAGGACACCGAGCCAAAGCAAGAGAAAGAAGAAGACCAGACGCCAGCAAAGGCTCCATTCGCAGTGCAGCGTTGTTAACGGTGGCTGTTCGAGCGTGTAGAAAGCTCAGCTGTTACGCAAACATGCTGTTCCCAGGAAGCAGCACCCAAAGAGGATGAGAAGGCCAAGGTGCGGGACGGCAGCAGTCTTGTTGACAGACAGGGAGAACTTCCTTCAGCTTTTTTCTGCCTTCAGATTTCAGGAAGAAGAAGCCAAGTTGGAGGAGCAGCGCAAAGCCGAAGAGGCCGAACGTGAACGAAAAAAGCTGAAGGCCGGAATCCCAAATCCGCCGGGTGTGGCTTCACAGTTGAGATTGGAAAATGTTGGTGACTCCACAGGCAAATGGAAATGTGGTGCTGCTTCTTGGACGCACAACACATCAAACCACCATGAAACCATGAAAGCAGGATATGTTGATCTGCAAGGTGAGCGATTCAAGCAGAGATCCTCATGAGATGTTGCAGCGGCTTCTTTTTTAAATGCTAAGGAAGTACAGCATGTACGACGAAAAATTTCCGATCAAGGACGTGTGTTCGCTTTTCTCAGTTCACATCCAGATGCGTCATTCCATATCATGAGAAAAACGATTTCACTGGAAACCGCTGGCGGACGGCCATGATATGCTGCGATGAATGCACACCAAAAGGACGGAAAGATCACAGCAGCAGAAATCGATGAGTGGAACTCTCAGTGTCAGTCCTTTCAAAGCTTGTTGCTGTGAAGCTCCCAATCTTTTATGGTCAGAAAATGATCTGCAATCAAACCAAAGCGGCAGACAAAAAATATTTTTGAATAAGACATAATCCTGCAGATATTGCACATGAATCAAACGAAAGATGCATCTATGGCTGCTCATGTACTTTCTAGAGGAGGGCCTGAACACTTATGCCATCAGAGAAATCATTGTCCTTCAACCTCTTGAGCGGCGAAGAATGGAATTAAGGACCTACTGCCTGTCAGACGTAATGCCTGGCTGCAAGATTCACTTGAGTAGCAAAGCATCAGAGGAGAGAATCAGATGCAGCACCCCCAGGCTATGCATTGATTTCAAGATTGAAAACAGCACCAAACATGGGGATTTGAGTGCTTTGTTGACGGCTCTGCAGACAACTTCATTTTCGAAGGATTATTTCAACACAATCAAGGAAACATTTAGGAGATTGGTGAGCTTGGAAACATCATCCCACAAACAAACCACCTTGCCAACATCGTTGCCTCTTGAACATTTGTAGCTATTTCTTTAGGCATATACGGATATAACTTATAACTATACAGTATAGTATATTACAATTTTATACTATATACTTGTATAATATAACTTATATACAGATACATTTACATATACATATGAGGTATGGTCAAAACTCTGGTATACTACTTATGTAAGGAGAGTTCTCTGGTGTCCGGAAAATGCACAAAACACTGTGTAGCGATAGGGCCCTCCCCCCAAAAGCGATACCTATAGTTGTTCATATAATGTCCACATCTGAAGTTGTTTTGCACAAATTGCTTATCTGCAAGAGGCGAAATTAGCGAGACCCCTAGCGATACCTTAGCGATATCCGTTTGTTCAAAAAATAGCCACTGGCCACAAATAGATCCTTCCTTCATCCTTTCTTCGGTTCCTCTTCCTTTGCTTTTCCTTTCCTCTTCCCATGGCTGAAGGAGAAATACAAAATGGAGAGTGCCGGAGAGGCCAGAGAACCAGATAGTGATCCAGTCGGCTTCTTCGTTTGACTTCTTTGCACAACAGCCATGCAGGTGTTTCCTTACATTTTCGAAGAGCCTTTGGGCACATTTCATGATTTAGAAGCGGATGAGACATACTATGCAACTCGGCCCAAACTTAGTCTTGAAAGCGCTGCCTGCTGCTTGCTGAATTTCACCTCTTTGGATGATTTTGGTGGATGGTTTCACCTCGTTTTATGCTCCAAGACAGCAACTCAAGAAAACAGCAGAAGCGAATATTGAAAGATAGAAGTGTGCATCCATGCGCTTGCGTACATGTAGGCCCAGCAGATGTGGTGCCTTACTAGTAGGCCCAATTTTTTGCTTGTCATTTTGGATGCATCCTTTGCAGCCTCTGAGGTGTTTGTAGAAGAGGATGAGCCGCTGGACACGCATTCGTGATGCGGCTTTCATATGATCATCACCTTGCTCGCTAGATTTGATGCTGTACAATCCTGATGAGCTTCAACGTATGCGAAAAGCTTCTCCTTCTGGCAGAATGGCTGATCTTAGGACTGAGTTCCTGAAGTCCCAGGAGAAAGCAAAGCAAAATTTTATGGGGGTGAAATCTGCTAAAACGCGGGGCGAAGGTTGCAGCTGTATAGAAGGCGGGTCTTGAGACGACTAGTTGGGCAAGTCGTTTCATTCCAATGAGTTGCGTGCTGCCAAGTAGCCCATCATGTGATGGTCAAGTTCTTTTTGGCCTTCCTGGAAGCCGCTAGGGAAGAAGTTGGGGGGAGCACAAGCGTTTCGGTGAGAAGCTACATGCCTACTGTACTGTTTCCTTTGCGATAGTGCAGCCCAAGCATCCCCGTGTTGGTGATAGGCAATCCATGTGCTCAAGAATGTGATTCCCAGGGCAACGCCATATGCTGCAAACTGAATCTGAATTGAGTCTCTGGCCGTTTATGCTCTTCACAATTGCGATTCATTTCTTTGATGCTCAAAAGAATGCAGTTTTGCTGAGGTCTTGATTGGGCGAATCGCTTTGCGGTTGCGAAGGCTCATGGCTGGCTTGGCTACCAAGCAAAATGAATGCTTCGCAAATTCAGGCGTTAGGCAAGCCGAATGTACACAGAAAGCGCGGGTTGGTCATGGTTGGCTAATGTGCTTGAATACGTATTTATCCATCAGATAGATGATGCCAAGGTATTTCACCAGTTTGCCTGGATTGACACAACAAAACAGTTTGTATGTCAAGCCGGTCAAGCTGAAAGCCTGACTGACGCGCTTTTCCGTTTGCGGTCTTGCCATGTCTTGCCCAATGCATTTTCCATTACTAGTGACATGCACCGCCAAGCGGTGAAGCATGCCTGACCAAGGAAAGAGGCGAGGGTGGAACAGCACATTCCCCTTGCGATGAAAAATAAATACTTTACTTCGAGTGATCCCCACCGTGACCAATCAGAATTTCTGACATAATTTCTGGCAGATGTACTGATATTCTTTCTGGCATATCTGTTTGGCNTTTACTTCGAGTGATCCCCACCGTGACCAATCAGAATTTCTGACATAATTTCTGGCAGATGTACTGATATTCTTTCTGGCATATCTGTTTGGCAAGGAATAGGAGGAGAGGATAACTTTGATGAAATCTAGAGATCTTCGGTCTCTAGATTTCATCAAAGTTATCCTCTCCTCCTCTTCCTCCTCCTCGCTGTTGTATCTGGCGTCCTATCTGACACTATTTGGCATATTTTCTNGATTTCATCAAAGTTATCCTCTCCTCCTCTTCCTCCTCCTCGCTGTTGTATCTGGCGTCCTATCTGACACTATTTGGCATATTTTCTGGCATTCTATCTTGGCAATCTTGATGCTATAAATGTTTTGGCATTCTATCTGGCAATCTTGATGGCATATGTTCTGACATTCTTTCTGGCATTCTATCTGACATGTATTCTGACATTCTACCTGGCATTGTATCTGACGCATATTCTGACATATAATTTGACATTCTTTTCTGGCATTCTTTTCTGGCATATCTTCTGACATTCTTTCTGGCATTCTATCTGGCATATCTTCTGACAGTCTACCTGGCATTCTATCTGACGCATATTCTGACATATAATTTTGACATTCTTTTCTGGCATTCTTTTCTGGCATATCTTCTGACAGTCTTTCTGGCATTCTATCTGGCATATCTTCTGACATTCTTTCTGGCATATCTTCTGACATTCTTTCTGGCATTCTATCTGGCACATCTTCTGACATTCTATCTGGCATATCTTCTGAGATTCTTTCTGGCATTCTATCTGGTATATCTTTTGACATTCTTTCTGGCATTCTATCTGGCGGTTTAGGTCCGGCGGTGCCCACTGCGATCGGGAGCTCCCTGTTGAGGTCCGGCAGTGCCCACTGCGATCGGGAGCTCCCGGTTGAGGTCCGGCAGTGCCCACTGCGCTCTGGAACTCGCGGTTGAGGTCCGGCGGTGCCCACTGCGATCGGGANGAGCTCCCGGTTGAGGTCCGGCAGTGCCCACTGCGCTCTGGAACTCGCGGTTGAGGTCCGGCGGTGCCCACTGCGATCGGGAGCTCGCGGTTGAGGTCCGGGAGTGCCTACTGCGATCGGGCACTCGCGGTTGAGGTCCGGCAGTGCCCAGTGAGATCTGGAGCTGGCACATGAGGTCCAGCAGTGCCCACTGCGATCTGGAGCTGGCAGATCAGGTCTGGCAGTGCCCACTGCGATCTGGAGCTGGCAGATGAGGTCCGGCACTGCCCACTGCGATCTGGAGCTGGCGAGGAGCGGGAGGAGAAGAAGACGGAGGAGGAGGAGGGCAAGAGCTCTTATAAAATCTAACAACCCTCACCTGACAGGTGGGGACCTAAATAGATGTACCCTGGAATTTCTCAAAGGACTCCATTGGGGGAAACAGACTCACCAACCCTTCTTTTTCGATTGGTTTGGGGCTTTGATTGTCACATTCACCAGCATGCTCGGCATTTGAAACGTCTCTACCGTTGTAGGAGGCCTTGCTTTGAGTTCCATTGCGGCAAACTTTTATGCTGCGGCAGAAACGGAGGCCCATGGACACTTGCCGAGACTTTGTCCGGCAACGTCAAACAGACCCTCAAATTGCCACGTTACTAAGGGCTACCGATCTACCAAAACCATTGGATTTTGGGGTATTTCCCAGAATTGTTGGATAAACCCAGATGTCGCATTGTTGGTGTTTGTTGGTGATCATGTGCATAATGATGTTTACAGCCCATTATATCTCATATATCCTCATTATTTTCCAAGTTTCTCTTTGGATAAGCCAGGCCCGACAGCTTTGCCGTCACCTTTCGCTGGGTGCTTCGGCACCGCCACCTGGCACCCATGCGGGGGCTGCCAGACTTCGCTTGGCCTTTGCGCGCGTTTGGGAGCTGCAGGAGGCCCTGCAGTTCCATGAAGATGATTAAAATATGATACACTCAATGCGATAAATCTCATTCAACCTCCAATTTTGGAGGGTTCATACCAGCCATTTGCAGCGTGTAAACCATTGGGGATGATTTATGGCATTGGGTTTACCGTTTTACCACTTCACTGGAGGTTCCTGGTATCATTTGTTGCTTTGTTGCGTTTTCTGCGCACAGGCCTTGCTGCTGGTTGCCTTGCGAAGCTGTGCGGCTGGGAAGCTGCACGATGCCTGGTCGGAGCTTTGGAGCCTGCGAAAAATTGCACGAGACACGGCCAGGTGATCCCCGGTCCACTGGGGCTTGGGGTATATCGGTATACCCCAAATGGGTTTGTCTGAAAAACAGGGTACCCCCCCAAAATTTGACGGTTTATCAATGTTTCTCATATTTTCCCCTTATGAAATTTAATGTGCTAGTTGCGGGGTATTACTGTTTTCGGACAAACCCAAATTTCTAGAGGTCAATCATAATTTTCCCTACTGTAACGGTCATTAATTGTAAGATTTCCCCCATTTTCAGGCATGGGTGCTTCAGGAAGTTTGAAGTGGTCGACAGACTGTCTGTAGTCCTGGTGGATAGTCGATAGCTAGTAGATGGGTGGATAGCTGATACTGGAAAACTCCTTCAGAAGCAAGAGCTTGAGTAGCTTGGAGGACATGAAAAAAGTGATTCAAGTCCCCAGGGCAGAGACCTTATGGCAAAAATGGACATCCCTGTGCGGCCAGGTGCCTTAGCAGACATTTGGCATATGCAGAATCCTGCAAAGCTACTAGAGGCAAACAAAGAGGCATGGGATGTGATGGAGTATCTTCGCTCTTGTGTAACATCTCTTCATCCACGACAGTTTTTCTTGCGTTTCCAAAGTTGAGAAAAAGGTATCTCGATTTGTCGAAAGCAGCAAACATTCCACATGAAGAGGTCCACAAAGGTTCCTTTCATCAGTGGCCATCTACTTGGTTTCAACAGTTTCCACAGTTTCCACAGTTCCACAGGTGGTGTCTCGAGCGGTGCCTCGGGCGAGCCGGGTGGACTGGGCGCACGGGTGTCCTTGAGCTTGGCCTTGGCGACCTTTTCTCAAGCCATGAAGCGACGAAAGGAGGTGAGGGCCTTGGTGCCTTGGGACCTTGGGGCCCTTTGGGGAGGCTCCAGGTTTTGGTGTTTTTTTGGTGTGGAGAAATTTGGATGAGATCTGGGATTGAGTGATAAATTCAAGGATTGATGGATGATGGATGATAGATGGATGATGGATGATTCATGGGTGAATTGCTTGATCAATTCCAAGAAAAACATGATTACCGTGAGAGTAGTCAAGACCTGCACTTGCCAATCGGAACAACCTGTAATTTCACCCATGCGTTGGAAGGTGCTGCATTCCCCAGAGGCCTACCATGCCTGGCTGCAGGAGAGACGTTGAGGTTCCATGAGGTTTTAACTCACCAGCCATGCGAAGAGTTCTGCGACCGAATTGTCATCCCCAAAAAACCAAACAAATTCAGGTCATTTGGTCTACTTTTTGGGCCAAACTTTGACCCATAGCCAGAACACCTTTCCCTGCTATGAAGAAATTCTAAGAATCTTTGATAGTGAGGACCTCATTGGTCGCCTGGAAGTTCATCTAGATGACCTGTCCCGGCCCTGGGTCTGTGCATTTGAACCTTTTTGCAGTTCTGACAATTCAATCATTTGTTGTTTCGATGTGCTACTATTTTGAAAAGGCACAAGTCTGTCAGTACTGGATGTCTTCTGCCTGCAACCGTTTCACTGCAATCTCAGACAACTGATTCTGCTGAAAATTGTCCACAACATACCGCACTACCTGGCCAATTTTTGGACCAGCTCCAATCAAGAAGCCATCCTGTTAGCTGCATGAGCAATTGAGGTCAAAGGTCAATCCTGAGAAAATATTGGAAGGCACGGAGGGCTGGAACGTTAGTTTCTTGAAAGAATATTGACGACGATTTGGTGAAGACATCAAAGATGCAGGCACCACTGATGGAAAAAAAATGAGGACATCTGAAGCAACAGAAAGACTGTACAAGTGAGAAGTTCTTACGTGATGAAATTGATGAGCCATAGCTTGAATAGTGCACGGTGTCCAGGTCAAAGGAATAGAACCAGGGGGTCATTGGGGGCAGTGACATTTCTGGTGAACAGGGCTTTCATTGGTGGAAACCTATTTGTGAAAGAGATTGAGGGGTTATGTGCAAGGTGATGTTGGAGCTGCAGAGACAAACATGCCATGTACATAGGATTGATATGGATTGACTTATGCCACCTTTTGTCTCATATCTATTCATATCTTTTATAATATACTTTTTGTTGTTCCCGTGAGAAGGGCCAGTGACTGTTTAGGCCCTCAGTTTTCTGCAGTGGATCCAGGAGACAAAGAATTTCCTGAGGAGGTGTGTCCTCCTACAAACACAAAGATATCACAGGCCTGGCGGCCTGTTCTTTTTTTCCCGCTTATCCCTGGCCATAGATCTTTGATTCAAAAAGAAAGCAACTGGTGGACAAGCACTGCCTTCATTTCTGTAAATGTATTGCAAGTATATGATGAAAGAAAACTGACATGCAAACCTGAAATGCAGCCAGTATGCAGGCTGCAGTTGTGATTTCACGATTTGTCTCAGGGGGCCTCTCACAACGCATCCCCCGTGGCAATGACGGCAGGGCCAACTTCTGGAAGCGGCAGGATATACTGCAACAGCCCCAATTCAGTGGAGGGTCGGGAAACAGGTTGATGCCAGCCTGACAAATGGCTTGTTCGATTTCTTCACAGGGATGATATGGAGCAAATATAGGTTGGTCTGAAAATAGGGTACCTCAATAATCCACTACCATTAAATTGCCATTAAAGGGGGGGCCTATCCACCATTTTCAGACGCCCCCACGTATGTCTACGCCGATACGCTGCATGACGTGATTGAGGAAGTTCTGTCCGGTTTTGGATGGGGAGTCAGCCAGGTGCTTCATGAAGCCTTGGGCAAACGAGCTCCAGAGCATCAGTTGCCGGGCGGAAGTTCTGCCTTATCGCAGGCGCATCCAATAACAGGTCGTATCCAGGCGCTCCCCAAGATAGGTCATTGAGAGCTCTCCACCAAGACATCCAATGTTTCATTCTCATTCATACAACCGTGACATCCTGTGTGGAATCTTCTCTGGAAACCAAAACAAGCTCCTGAGCAGGAGGAGGAACTACAGCTGCGCAGGGATAGCCAAACAGCTGGAAACTTGGAAGGAAAGCAGAATTGAATTGCAAACGACTGAGAATTGGACAATCCAATCTTTCTGATGAATTCTCAAGAAACCTGCTTTCGAAACCTGGTTTGGGAAACTACTTCTTGAGTAGATGAGATGTGTGAAATTCTGTCAAGTATTTCCCTTCTAGCCCCCGATGTGGTGCCATGGCACCAATCAGTCTTTTTTGTAGTGCGTTTTGCTGAGGCTTGGCGTTCCTGCGTGGAAGAGCTTCAGGGCAAGCTGGACAAAAAATCAGGAGGCTTCAAAAGCCAACAAACAGGGTAAAATCCCATTATAATCCCCTTATGATCCCATTCACGTACCATTTTTCCCAAAATGCAAAGGAAGACTGGCGATGCGCGATGCCTTTTTCCGTTCAGGAGCTGCACGGCTCTGGCAACAGCGCCAGGAGTGTGCCTCTCGCATTGCCAGGCCAGGCATGGCCACGGCCAACTTGGCGGAAATTTGTTGCGTGAATCGATGACATCTATGAGCAAAGGCAGATGCCAATGGGTCTCTGGGTCTCTGGGTCTCTGGGTCTCTCCCTCTCTCTCTCTCTCTCCTCAAGATGCTTCACAGATTTCTTTTGCCAGGGTGTGTGAAGATGATGAACTTCAGGCACGTGCAAATCTGGACTTCAGCTGGTGTAGGCTTGTCACAGCACATTGCAGCTATGGTTCAAGGCCTGGGGTGATTTGCCACCAGCAGAGCAAGGCTGGGGATTGGAGCCGGCCACGCAATTTAGGTCATGGTGGAACCATGACCTGTGGAACTATGACCTGCTAACATTTAGATCAATGACCGTCTAGATGGTCAAAATGCATCAATCCGACTTTGTTTGCAACTGAAGTAGGTGTTTTGCGAAGCTTCTGAGGGAGGATTACGCAACAGACACAACATGAGCCTCCTGATGCATTTCATGATTTCCCCTCGTTCCATTCTCGTTCCTGTGCAGGTGCGACTCGGCCAAGACGCTGGCGTCCTTCCCAAGCTCAACAGGAGCTGATGCAGGCATCTGGGGGCAGCATGGGTCCCACTGCAATGCTTGGATCATGCACTACCAATGGAGCCACAAAATTGTGCGTTTTTACGGGTTTTTATGGTCTTTCACTACTCATAATGTTGGTCCCATACCTGTCTATGGGCATTTGTGGGTTATGTGGGTGTAGGTACCAATGGTACCACATTGAAAGATGGGTGATCTTAGCTTTTCAGTCACGTGGAGGGTGTCTTTACACCAAATCTTTTCAGGAGACCTTGATTCACAGGCGTCAGCGCTAGAATGCAAAACAAATATGGCCCCCTCGAGCTGACTGTATAACTGGGTCAATTCGTCCCAAAACTCCACTGATCACTGAGGCGTTGAGCGTCAAGCTTGATGGTGCGAAGTCCCAGTGATTTTTTGAAGCTGATTGGAAATTGCTCTGGACATATGCACATCAAGGAAGCTTTGCTTGAACAGATTTGGGTGATAAAGGGCTGGTGCAAGTGGGGTCTATACCAGCACATCAAGCATGGAGTGCATGAGCAAGACCCGAGTGCTATCATGTTCCAAAAGACAACGCCCTGATTTGGCTTGAGGCCGCACGCAGAACTCTGATGTGCTGGAGAATTGATATGGAAAAGATGATCCTGCCTTGACATTGATGACCTCAACAGAACCTGCCCTACTTAAATCAGCCTGGAGCATTGGGCTTCAGTTGACAGGCTTTGACTTTACTCTACCAAAGCTGTTTCCAGCTCCCTTCAGCGACAGTGACAAGACAACGAAGTACAGCCATAGTGCAAAGAGTCATTCGTGGCAGTGTCTCACCGAAAAGCGTTTTGCGTCCTGAGATTCACGCGTTTGTAGTTTGATTCCCTGATTTGTACTTCAATGTGAATTTGTACAAAACCTCCAGCCCTAAACCGACACAAAATCTCTTTCTCACACACAAGCAGGCAAATCCACAATCACACGGCCTTACCATCATTTATACAGACATACATCCTTTAGATTCCCTTAGCCACTTCCAAAATCGTGGAGAGCTGCATCATGAGGACTCACTTGTTTTTGAACACCCTGAACATCCATGAACGCCAGATTCTCTGTTTTGTGCTGTGAGGAGCATGGATGTAGAACTTGCTACACCTTTAGAGGCCAGATGTTTTGCCATGCTAAATGCTTTGAATTCTGTGGCCAGTTTGGCAGCCGTAGGTGATTCAACAGGTCTTCATGCGGGGGAAGCGACCGATGGACACAGCCTTGGAATCCATCGCACTCCCAGAATTGAAGGGAGTAATTGCAAGAAGAAACAATGCGGTACCGGTTAAAGCCGTGATTTCCCGGCAGAAGTCCCTTCAACCAGCCTATGTTTGCTTTCATTCCAGGCCACACTGAGGTCACAAGGAATCCAGAAATCCCTTCAAAACATGACACATCGACAAAAATCTCTCGTTTCGTCGAGGTCACACCACGTTCGATGCGATGGACGTCCACAGAGGTGCCCACAAAACCGAGGGGAGCAGTTTCGGACTTCGAGGTGACATCATGGAGTTCTGATGGAACTGCTCGACCTTTTTCGGACAAAAGCTCTGAATATTTCTGAATGGTTTGATGTTTGTGAGTCCTGTGGCTAGAATCAGCCAGAGAGCTTGGCGATTTTGCGTGTTCGCCTGTGATGCTTGGCTGAAAAGGCTGAAACATCTGTTGATGATTCTGGTGAGCCGTTCGGGACCCGGCCTGGATGGGAAATTCACACTGAGATGAAGAATTGACATCCATGATCCGAGAACCGCAGATCCTGCTGAGGACTGCGTCCAGCGGCGCGAAGAAGACAGCACTTTCACGAGGCCTCGAGCAAAGCATAGCGTTGGATTCGGCGTTGAATCTTTGCAGACTCTTGTGATCAGCAAGCAAGTAGAGTACTCCACACTTGCCAAATAAAAATATAAATACAATTAAATACATATTTACAAGTAAAACCCGCACGAGGCGGGTGGCGGAAGTTTCCAAAAGAAGAGAAGCTTAAGACTATAGGATCGAAACACAAGTTTTGCCTATAGGAGCTGGCGCGAAAAATCACAGCTTCGCAACTCTGCTCAGCGCATTCGTCATCATCTTGCTTCAAGGTTCCCATCTCCTCTCGACTTTTTTGAAACGATTCTCATCTCTTCCCACCTCTTCTCAACTTTTCTTGCTGCTGTCAATTTCGTCTCGCAGCTATTCTCGGACATGGTCCAATGCATCCCATCTCATTTCATCTCATTTCATCTCATCTCATGTCTTCTCTTCTTTTCTCCACTCTTTT
>BGPT01000662.1:16655-26674 GCA_003297045.1 Symbiodinium sp. clade C Y103
CAGCCTGAAAAGGCTTCAGCCTGAAAAGGCTTCAGCCTGAAAAGGCTTCAGCCTGAAAAGGCTACAGCCTGAAAAGGCTACAGCCTGAAAAGGCTTCAGCCTGAAAAGGCTTCAGCCTGAGAAAAGGCTACAGCCTGAAAAGGCTTCAGCCTGAAAAGGCTTCAGCCTGAAAAGGCTTCAGCCTGAAAAGGCTACAGCCTGAAAAGGCTACAGCCTGAAAAGGCTACAGCCTGAAAAGGCTTCAGCCTGAAAAGGCTACAGCCTGAAAAAGCTTCAGCCTGAAAAGGCTACAGCCTGAAAAGGCTTCAGCCTGAAAAGGCTACAGCCTGAAAAGGCTACAGCTTGAAAAGGCTACAGCCTGAAAAGGCTACAGCCTGAAAAGGCTACAGCCTGAAAAGGCTTCAGCCTGAAAAGGCTTCAGCCTGAAAAGGTTTCAGCCTGAAAAGGTTTCAGCCTGAAAAGGCTACAGCCTGAAAAGGCTACAGCCTGAAAAGGCTTCAGCCTGAAAAGGCTTCAGCCTGAAAAGGCTACAGCCTGAAAAGGCTACAGCCTGAAAAGGCTTCAGCCTGAAAAAAGGCTTCAGCCTGAAAAAAGGCTTCAGCCTGAAAAAAGGCTATCGCCGGAAAAGGCTATCGCCTGAAAAGGCTTCAGCCTGAAAAGGCTACAGCCTGAAAAGGCTACAGCCTGAAAAGGCTTCAGCCTGAAAAGGCTACAGCCTGAAAAAGCTTCAGCCTGAAAAGGCTACAGNAGCCTGAAAAGGCTACAGCCTGAAAAGGCTACAGCCTGAAAAGGCTTCAGCCTGAAAAGGCTACAGCCTGAAAAGGCTTCAGCCTGAAAAGGCTTCAGCCTGAAAAGGCTTCAGCCTGAAAAGGCTACAGCCTGAAGAGGCTTCAGCCTGAAAAGGCTTCAGCCTGAAAAGGCTTCAGCCTGAAAAGGCTTCAGCCTGAAAAGGCTTCAGCCTGAAAAGGCTACAGCCTGAAAAAGCTTCAGCCTGAAAAGGCTTCAGCCTGAAAAGGCTTCAGCCTGAACAGGCTACAGCCTGAAAAGGCTTCAGCCTGAAAAGGCTTCAGCCTGAAAAGGCTTCAGCCTGACAAGGCTTCAGCCTGAAAAGGCTACAGCCGGAAAAGGCTTCAGCCTGAAAAGGCTTCAGCCTGAAAAGGCTTCAGCCTGAAAAGGCTTCAGCCTGAAAAGGCTTCAGCCTGAAAAGGCTTCAGCCTGAAAAGGCTTCAGCCTGAAAAGGCTTCAGCCTGAAAAGGCTTCAGCCTCAAAAGGCTTCAGCCTCAAAAGGCTTCAGCCTGAAAAGGCTTCAGCCTGAAAAGGCTTCAGCCTGAAAAAAGGCTTCAGCCTGAAAAAAGGCTATCGCCTGAAAAGGCTACAGCCTGAAAAGGCTACAGCCTGAAAAGGCTTCAGCCTGAAAAGGCTTCAGCCTGAAAAGGCTTCAGCCTGAAAAGGCTTCAGCCTGAAAAGGCTTCAGCCTGAAAAGGCTACAGCCTGAAAAAAGGCTTCNCAGCCTGAAAAGGCTTCAGCCTGAAAAGGCTTCAGCCTGAAAAGGCTTCAGCCTGAAAAGGCTTCAGCCTGAAAAGGCTACAGCCTGAAAAAAGGCTTCAGCCTGAAAAAAGGCTTCAGCCTGAAAAAAGGCTTCAGCCTGAAAAGGCTACAGCCTGAAAAAAGGCTTCAGCCTGGAAAAAGGCTTCAGCCTGAAAAGGCTACAGCCTGAAAAAAGGCTTCAGCCTGAAAAGGCTACAGCCTGAAAAAAGGCTTCAGCCAAAGGCTACAGCCTGAAAAGGCTTCAGCCTGAAAAGGCTACAGCCTGAAAAGGCTACAGCCTGAAAAGGCTTCAGCCTGAAAAGGCTTCAGCCTGAAAAAAGGCTTCAGCCTGAGAAAAGGCTTCAGCCTGAAAAGGCTTCAGCCTGAAAAGGCTTCAGCCTGAAAAGGTTACAGCCTAAAAAGGCTTCAGCCTGAAAAGGCTTCGGAAGAAACCAGTCTGAGAAGGCTATTCCCTGAAAAGGCTACAGCTTGAAATGGCTGCAGGCTTCGGCCTGCTGGCATTGTAGGGACTTGAAAGAAGGCCGGCCTGAAACAGCTACAAGCTGGAAAAGTTGCAAGCTCCGGCCTGCTCGGGTTCTAGGGGCTTGAGAAAATGCAAACCTGAAAAGGCTGCAAGCTCCGGCCTGCTTCCATTTTTGCGGTTCAAGCAAATTGGGCCTGAAAAGGCGTGACTGACAAGTAATGAAAACATGTTATGCTGGTGGTTGCATGGATCCAAGGCAGAAACGCAGGTCGACTTCTGCGGGCATGGTCTGGTAGGCGGGGCCGGGTTTGGGATGGAGCATTGTCTCCTTGAGGGATTTTTTTGAACCTGTCAACACGCAGAAGAACTTGACTCAACAACTATTCTGTAAACCACAATTTGTTAATCATTTGGCCCCGATATATATCCAGTTCAAGGCAAAAAAAGGGACGATGGATGATTCCTGCGCCCATCCCATCGCCATCCATGAGAGCAACCCCTGTGGATTGCAGTTTCCAAAATTGATCTCGGCACAAAATTTACGCATGAAGTGATCATAAATTGAATTTTGGAAAACCCGATAAATTTGGAGCATGCAAAAATTTATACATAAATTTGTGCGGAAAACAAATCTCGTGTGCGCAAGGACACAACATCTGCGGATTGTATGGCAAAACAAATATTGCCATGACATTTTACCGCCCATTCTTTGATTTGCCATGTTGCAAAACGTTGGTCGTGATTTGGAAGTGTTGAGTGAGGATACCTGTGACTGAATCCACCAGAACCATGGTAAATTCAAAAACCAGATGCGTATTTGCACAACGTCCTGAATTTGCATCGTCTGGAACCCCAAACTGCAGAAATCAGTTCGGATCATTGAAATTGCCCAATTGGACCCTCTTATTTTTTTTGTTTTGATACCATGGATCCATGGTGAATTTCAAGTAAAATGCTTTAAAATGACCCCAAAAGGGTTTTAATTTCGGAGGACCAGGGTGACATGTGCCGCGCTGGTCGCAGGGTGGAACTGTCCACAGGAACTTCCAGGCGTGATTTTTTGTCATCACTACCATCATGATCCAATGTTACTTACCCTCTGGTTATTTAACATAGCCATGGAAAACCCATTATAAATGGAGGTTTTAATGGGAAAATCATCCAAATTTAGCCCTTTTCCATGGCTATGTTAAATAACCAGAGGGTAATATGTTCTGGTTGTCATGGTTATCATCAACAATATACACATCATGATTTGATGTTAACGAATGTGATTCACATCTGGTTGTGGGTTTGACATGAATGGTCCAAAGTGATCAAAATGTTGGTTTGGAATTGTTACCTTTGACTAGGACAATGTTTGGTGCCATTGTTTTTTAGTTTCTGATGTTTTTTGAATAAATACCGTCATTCACCTTGATTTACTTGTTGCGATAGTTGGAACTTCAAACATATTTGCATTTTAAAGTAGGATTTGTTTTTCACACCGGAGTAATCGACTAGAAACAAATCAATTGGTTTGGTTTAAAACATGTGTTGGATCATCATGTCCTCTTAAAATGCATAGAAATCTTTAAGTAATAACCATACATGTGCGATCTTTGTTTTGGCGGGGTGGATGGATTCAACATGTTTTCTACTAAGAAAGAACACATTGGCAGGCCATAGGCAACCACCAGCAAAAAAATGGGAGTATACCCTTGTTGAAGCACACATGTTTTTCCCAGAAATTACAGTAGTCATACATTGGTGAACACCAAAATAATTGACAAACAGATTTCTCCTCAGAGGTTGTGATCCAATTGTTTTCTTTTTATTCGGCAAACCTCGACTTGGGATGACTTGGGATGATTTATAATATTTTGCAATATCCTCCAAATGGTTGGTTAATGGCCAATGGGATGGTCTATTAGTGGGTGTACCATGTCAGGCGTCGAACAGGCCAGGCCGACACATGGAGAAAAACAAGTGGAGGCGAAGCGTGGGGATGTGCGGAGTGGCATTACATTTTGACGGACTTGCGCCCAGAATATATGGTGGTTTCCTAAAATAGGGGTACCCCCAAATCATCCATGTTTGTTTGGGATTTTCCATTATAAACCATCCATTTTGGGGTACCACCATTTATGGAAACCCCCATATATCTTGCTAAATTGTACTGTTGTATATTCATTCAACAGGACTGGACTTACAGTCTATTTCCTCATTGATCCCACGGGTTGTTTGAAAATCTGAACAGCTTTGTTACCCTCCAGTAAACTAACATAACTATGGAAAATCACCATTTTTAATGGGAAAATCCACTATATATGACCATTTTCAGTAGCTATGTTAGTTTACCAGAGGGTATTGAGTCTTCACAATCTGTCCTGACTTAGCCATGTTGGGTTTGCTTATCATGTATTCCTCCCATGTTTGGTTGCTAAATTGTGCCCCATTGAACTTGCCCATTCTATACGGTATGTCCCAGTTTAGGACACATCCACTTTGAGATGAGTGGGCGGTATATCAGCATAGTTGTAGCTGTTGTATCCCAACTTATGGTGGATTTGTAACCATGGTGATACCCATTTGGAACCTCAACTGCACCCCCAAGTATCATCAGATATGAGGGTTTCCTAAAATGGTGGTACCCAAAAATGGATGGTTTACAATGGAAAATCCCAAACAAAAATGGATGATTTTGGTGTTTATTTTAGGAAACCTCCAAATATTGATATTGCAATCTCATTGCGATCTCATCAATATCCATCAATCATCAACGGTATAAACCGTCAGCGTCATTGGAAGGTGAAAGGGTGTTTGCAAGACTCGGCCCCGCACAAATCCAAGAGTTATACAATAGAAAAGAATTTAACAGCCAAACATGGTCATTGGCAACATACCCATTATCGATCAAAAAACACCACATTGATTAGTACTATAGCATCATTTCCCGTGCCATATTATATATTGATATCCCACTTATCGTTGGTTCAATTGCAAATTTGATGCTTAAATCTGTCCAATCGATCCATCAAGTGGTAGTTAAACCGCCAAATCTTTGTACTTCCCTTTTGCCCTTCTTTTGCTGTCCCGACTAATACTCTTGTTGTATCCCCCTGGATGCTTTTGGAAGTGGTTGAATCGCACACACTTTCCATGGTCATAATCCAGGTCAACCCTTGGATGGATCGTTGAATACTTTCACCGACAAATATAATTGCGGGGGTGGCACTTTGCAGGAGTATCATCCCAGAACACCCAAATGCCAGGCATGCTGCATATCATAAAGTCATGACAATTTGGCAAAATCCTGGGTGCAATCCTCAAGATCAAGCTCAGATGTTCCAGGGAATATGTACCAATACCTCAAAATTCACCCAGTTGTCTAGGTAAGAATTCCATTAAACATGGAGCATTTGGGATGGCTAAGGGGAACATGAATTCCCTAATTTTTGCTGGTGGTTAAGCAATAGTAAACAATCCCTAATAACATATATCTAATTTTGCCATTTTTATGGGTGATTGTTCCTCTTGATCTGCCCAGTGTCACCTGGTACCTCGGGTGTGGGTAGCCCTGAAAATTTCGCGCCAGGTGAACCACCCAGCCGAAAACACGGGAGCTTCGGCAGTTGAAACGGCCGCGCCATTTCAGCTGGGCAGCGAGTCACCGCACCTCGGCAGGGAAAAAGGAAGTCCAGTAAATAACGAGAAAACAAACAGGTCGTGAGGAGAGCATGAAGAAGAACAAGTCCAGAGAAAGTCCGTTTTAGGGAGACACTGATCCGGAAGACAGCAGGGAACTGAAGAGAGTGGGGAGTGAAGAAATGAAAGCAGGACGGAAGTGAAGTCAGTATAGAGAAGTGAAGAGAGTAGCAAAGTGAAGACAGTAGAGAAATGCCATGAAGAAAGTAGGGCAGTGAAGTGAAGAGAGTAGAGACGTGAAAGAGAATAGAACAAGTGCGGAGAGAAGGGAAGTGAGGAGAGTAGGGAAAGAAGTTGGTCAAGAGAGAAGAGTGTGTCAGGTCTCGCCCTCCAAAGCTGTCAACAGGAAGGGCTCTGGCATCAAGAAGAAAAAGACCTCCAGACAAACAACCAACAATGGCTGTCGAGGTTCAGAGATGAAGAGCCGGATCAAGAGAAAGTTGCATGGATCGGAAAAGGACGTCGAAAGCAAGAAATGGTGGTTTCCTAAAATGGGAGTACCCCCAAATCATCCATTTTTGTTTGGGATTTTTCATGAAATAAACCATCCAGCTATTAGGGTACCCCCATTTCAGGAAACCCCCAAATGCCAGGCATCGTTCCTATAGGCTCTCCCTTTTCCTTATAGGTTTCCCCTGCCTTTGAAACTTCACCATTTATAACATAGCGAAAATGGTCATAGAAACTGTTGATATTTTCCCATGAATAGCATGGTGATTTTCCAGTTCGCAAACTGTTAGTTATGTTACTTTACCAGAGGGTATGTCTGGAAATGGTGTATACCCCCAATGAAATAGCCATGTATGGAATAATGTAATAATGAACACCAATGGATTTGCCATTGTTTTTCCCATCCCCGCAAGGAAAGCCTTGCCCGACACGGACCCCTCGCTCCTGGACGCTTCAACCACCGTGGAACCCCCCGAGACGCTCCACGAGGAGCCGACGGCGACGGCGGTGACGTGGCGAGACCATGGGCCGTTACATGGGGCGGGTTTCCTAAAATAGGGAAGGCTATGGAACCCTCCAAAAGGGATGATTTATAATGGCAACTCCTACTAAAATGGATGATTAAATGGATGATTTGGGGGTATAGTACCCCCATGGATTGGAAACCACCATGTGCCATGGTCAAAATATGGTGTATTTTCCGATCAAAGAGAGTCATCAATTCTCACCGAAACGTTGGGGGGGTGAGCAGCAAAAACACATAAATGAAAACCTGTTCATCCAAGGCCTGGAAATGGCAACATGACAATTTAAACCAACTATTGTTTGATGATGCTTTGACACACTGATTTTTTTTATGCCTCAAACTGGTAAATTGAAGCCATGGCAAAAGTCCCAAAGGAGAAGACAAAAAAGGACTTTTCGCTTCCGGCTCCTTTGTGGAGTTGCACGTGGGATACGCGGGATGCGAGTTAAAGCTATAGTACCACTGTACAACTATCTTTTGCCCGCCGGCATTGCGTAATATTGGAGTTGCTAAGTGCTGTCAGCATGTGTTTGCCGGGTTTTGTAATACAGCTAGGGTCATTCGTGTCCTGTCGCGAAATGACGATGTCAAGTCGGAATTTATGACCTTTTGTGGGAATCAGTCAGAGATCTTTTCTATTTTCATTTCCGGGTCTCATAGTGAGACCCTGCCTTCTGTCATGAGACCCTGCCATCTGTCATGTCTGAGGCCTTGCCTTGTGTCACATGTCAAACACAGCCTTCAGTCGTGCGACCCCGCCTTGAGACCCTCACCTGTGAGGGTCTCACTTGCGACAGAAAGCAGGGTGTCACATTTTGAAGGAACAATTGAAGGAAGGCATGGTCTCACATATGAGAAGCGTGCGACCCTGCCTTCTGTCGTGAGACCCTTCTGCCGTGAGACCCTCACATATGCCACCAGGCAGGGTCTCACTCGTGACAAAAAGCAGGGTCTCAAATTTTGAAGGAACAATTGAAGGAAGGCATGGTCTCACATACTGAGAAGCGCGCCACCTCACATATGGCGCAAGGCAGGGTCTCACTTGCGACAGAAAGAAGGGTCTCACATTTGGAAGGAACAATTGAAGGAAGGCATGGTCTCACATATGAGAAGCGTGCGACCCTGCCTTCTGTCGTGAGGCCCTTCTGCCCTGAGACCCGCGCATATGCCACAAGGCAGGGTCTCACTTGTGACAGAAAGCAGGGTCTCACATTTTGAAGGAACAATTGAAGGAAGGCATGGTCTTACATAGAAGAAGCGTGTGACCCTGCCGTCTGTCGTGAGACCCTTCTGCCGTGACACCTTCACATATGCCACAAGGCAGGGTCTCACTTGTGACAGAAAGCAGGGTCTCACATATGAGAAGTGTGCGACCCTGCCTTCTGTCGTGAGACCCTTCTGCCGTGAGACTTTCACTTGTGACAGAAAGCAGGGTTTGACATTTTGAAGGAACAATTGAAGGAAGGCATGGTCTCACATATGAGAAGCGTGCGACCCTGCCTTCTGTCGTGAGACCCTCATATATGCCACAAGGCAGGGTCTCACTTGTGACAGAAAGCAGGGTCTTACATTTTGAAGGAACAATTGAAGGAAGGCACGGTCTCACATATGAGAAGCGTGCGACCCTGCCTTCTGTCGCGAGACCCTTCTGCCCTGAGACCCTCACATATGCCAGTGTCTCACAGAAAGCAGGGCCTCACAGAAAGCAGGGTCTCACAAAAAGCAAGATCTCACAAAAAACAGGGTCTCACAGAAGGCAGGGTCTCACAGAAAGCAGGCCCTCACATATGCCACAAGGCATGGTCTCACAGAAAGCAGGGCGTCACATTTTGAAGGAACAATTGAAGGAAGGCATGGTCTCACATATGAGAAGCGCTTCTGCCGTGAGACCCTCATATATGCCACAAGGCAAGGTCTCACTTGTGACAGAAAGCAGGGTCTCACATTTTGAAGGAACAATTGAAGGAAGGCACGGTCTCACATATGAGAAGCGTGCAACCTGCCTTCTGTCGCGAGACTCTTCTGCCCTGAGACCCTCGCATATGCCACAAGGCAGGGTCTCACTTGTGACAGAAAGCAGGGTCTCACATTTTGAAGGAACAATTGAAGGAAAGCACGCTCTTGCGGCCATGCCTTCTGTTGTGAGGCAGGGTCTCACAGAAGGCAGGGCCTCACAAAAATCAGGGTCTCACAACAGATCTTTTCATAGAAAGCACGGTCTCACAGAAGGAAGGGTCTCACAGAAAGCGGGGTCAGAAAGCAAGGTCGCACAGAAGGAAGGGTCTCACAGAAAGCGGGGTCTCACAGAAAGCAGGGTCTCACGGAACAAAGCAGGGTCTCACAGAAAGCAGGGTCTCACAGAAAGCAAGGTTTCACAGAAAGCAAGGTCTCACGGAAGGAAGGGTCTCAAAGAAAGCAAGGTCTCACAGAAAGCAGGTCAGGGTGTCACGGAAGGAAGGGTCTCACACAAAGGAGGGTCTCACGGAAGGAAGTGTCTCACAGAAAGCATGGAAGGAAAGGTCTCACAGAAAGCAGGGTCTCACAGAAGGAAAGGTCTCACAGAAAGCAAGTTCTCACAGAAACCAAGGTCTCACAGAAAGCAGGGTCTCACAGAAGGCAGGGTCTCACAGAAAGCAGGGTCTCACGGCAAGAAGGGTCTCATAGAAAGCATGGTCTCACGGAAGGAAGGGTCTCACAGAAAGGAGGGTCTCACGGAAGGAAGAGTCTCACAGAAAGCAGGGTCTCACCCAAAGCACGGTGTGGCGGAAGGAAGGGCCTCACAGAATGCAAGGCTCACAGAAAGCATGGCCTCACAGAAAGCAGGGTCTCACGGAAGGAAGGGCCTCACAGAAAGCAGGGTCTCACAGAAGGAAGGGTCTCATAGAAGGAAGGGGCTCACAGAAAGCAAGGCCTCACAGAAAACAGAGTCTCCAGGAAGGAAGGGTCTCACAGAAAGCAGGGTCTGACAGAAAGCAGTGTCTCACAGAAAGAAGCCAGGGCCTCACAGAAAGCAGGGTTTCACGGAAGGAAGGGTCTCACAGAAAGCATGGATTCACAGCAAGCACAGTCTCACGGAAGGAAGGGTCTCACAGAAAGCAGGGTCTCACACACAGAAAGCAGGGTCGCACGGAAAGCAGGGTCTTACGGAAGGAAGGGTCTCACAGAAAGCAGGGTCTCACAGAAAGCAGGGTCTCACGGAAGGAAGGGTCTCACAGAAAGCAGGCAAAGCAGGGTCGCGCGGAAGGAAGGGTCTCACAGAAAGCAGGGTCTCACGGAAGGTCTCACAGAAAGCAAGGTCTCACAGAAAGCAGGGTCTCACAGAAAGCAGGGTTTCACGGAAGGAAG
>BGPT01000662.1:41127-68091 GCA_003297045.1 Symbiodinium sp. clade C Y103
CTTCCTCCTGTGAGACCCTGCTCTCTGTGAGACCCTCCTTTCTGTGAGATCCTTCCTGCCGTGATACCCTTCCTTCCGTGAGACCCTTCTTTCTGTGAGACCCTTCCTGCCGTGAGACCCTGCTTTCTGTGAGTCTCTGCTTTCTCTGAGACCCTTCCTTCTGTGAGACCCTCCTTTCTGTGAGACCCTTCCTTCCGTGAGACCCTTCCTTCCGTGAGACCGTGCTTTCTGTGAGACCCTGCTTTCTGTGATACCCTNGAGACCCTCCTTTCTGTGAGACCCTTCCTTCCGTGAGACCCTTCCTTCCGTGAGACCGTGCTTTCTGTGAGACCCTGCTTTCTGTGATACCCTTCCTTCTGTGAGACCCTTCTTTCCGTGAGACCCTGCTTTCTGTGAGGCCATGCTTTCTGTGAGACTTTTTCCTTCTGTGAGACCCNGAGACCCTGCTTTCTGTGAGACCCTTCTTTCTGTGAGACCCTTCTTGCCGTGAGACCCTGCTTTCTGTGAGACCCTGCTTTCTGTGAGACCCTTCCTTCCGTGAGACTGTGCTTGCTGTGAGACCCTCCTTTCTGTGAGACCCTTCCTTCTGTGAGACCCTCCTTTCTGTGAGACCATTCTTTCTGTGAGACCATTCCTGCCGTGAGACCCTTCCTTCCGTGAGACCCTGCTTTCTGTGAGACCCTTCCTCCTGTGAGACCCCGCTTTCTCTGAGACTCCGCTTTCTCTGAGACCCTGCTTTCTGTGAGGACCCTTCCTGTGAGACCCTTCCTTCTGTGAGACCCTGCTTTTTCTGTGAGACCCTCCTTTTTGTGAGACCATGCTTTCTGTGAGGCCCTCCTTTCTGTGAGACCCTGCTTTCTGTGAGACCCTGCTTTCTGTGAGACCCTGCTTTCTGTGAGACCTTCCTTTCTGTGAGACCATGTTTTCTGTGAGACCCTGCTTTCTGTAAGACCCTTCCTTCCGTGAGACCCTGTTTTCTGTGAGACCCTTCCTTCCGTGAGACCCTGCGTTCTGTGAGACCCTTCCTTCTGTGAGACCCTCCTTTCTGTGAGACCCTTCCTTCCGTGAGACCCTGCTTTCTGTGAGGCCCTTCCTTCTGTCAGACCCTTCCCTGCTTTCTGTGAGACCCTTCCTTCCGTGAGACCCTTCCTTCCGTGAGACCGTGCTTTCTGTGAGACCATGCTTTCTGTAACTTTGCTTTCTGTGAGACCCTTTCTTCTGTGAGACCCTTCCTTCCGTGAGACCCTGCGTTCTGTGAGACCCTTCCTTCTGTGAGACCCTTCCTTCCGTGAGACCCTGCTTTCTGTGAGACCCTCCTTTCTGTGATACCCTTCCTTCCGTGAGACCCTGCTTTCTGTGAGACCCTTCCTTCCGTGAGACCCTGCTTTCTGTGAGACCCTTCCTTCCGTGAGACCTTTCCTTTCTGTGAGACCCTGCCTTCCGTGAGACTGTGAGACCCTTCCTTCTGTGAGNGTGAGACCCTGCTTTCTGTGAGACCCTTCCTTCCGTGAGACCTTTCCTTTCTGTGAGACCCTGCCTTCCGTGAGACTGTGAGACCCTTCCTTCTGTGAGACCCTTCCTTCCGTGAGACCCTGCTTTCTGTGAGACCCTTCCTTCCGTGAGACCCTTCCTTCCGTGAGACCATGCNTCCTTCCGTGAGACCCTGCTTTCTGTGAGACCCTTCCTTCCGTGAGACCCTTCCTTCCGTGAGACCATGCTTTTTGTGAGACCCTGCTTTCTGTGAGACCATTCCTTCTGTGAGACCCTGCTTTCTGTGAGACCCTTCCTCCTGTGAGACCCTTCCTTCTGTGAGCCCTGCTTTCTGTGAGACCTTGCTTTCTGTGAGACTTTGCTTTCTGTGAGACCCTGCTTTCTGTGAGACCCTTCCTTCTGTGAGACCCTGCTTTCTGTNGCCCTGCTTTCTGTGAGACCTTGCTTTCTGTGAGACTTTGCTTTCTGTGAGACCCTGCTTTCTGTGAGACCCTTCCTTCTGTGAGACCCTGCTTTCTGTCAGACCTTGCTTTCTGTGAGACCCTTCCTTCCGTGAGCCCTGCTTTCTGTGAGACCTTGCTTTCTGTGAGACCCTGCTTTCTGTGAGACCCTCCTTCTGTGAGACCCTGCTTTCTGTGAGACCCTTCCTTCCGTGAGACCCTGCTTTCTCCGAGACCCTGCTTTCTGTGAGACCCTTCCTTCCGTGAGACCCTTCCTTCCGTGAGACCCTGCTTTCTGTGAGACCCTTCCTTCCGTGAGACCTTGCTTTCTGTGAGACCCTGCTATCTGTGAGACACTTCCTTCTGTGAAATCCTGCTTTTCTGTGACGCCCTGCTTTCTGTGAGACCCCTCCTTCCGTGAGATCCTTCTTTCTGTGAGACCCTTCCTTCCGTGAGACCCTGCTTTCTGTGAGACGTTTCCTTCTGCAGATGAAACCCTTCCTTCTGTGAGACCCTCCTTTCTGAGACCTTACCTTCCGTGAGACCCTGCTTTCTGTGAGACCCTTCCTCCTGTGAGACCCTGCTTTCTGCGAGCCCCTTACTTCTGCTTTCTGTAAGACCCTTCCTTCTGTGAGACCCTTTTTTCTGTGAGACCCTTCCTGCCGTGAGACTCTTCCTTCCGTGAGACCCTTCCTTCCGTGAGACCCTTCCTCCTGTCAGACCCCTGTTCTGTGAGACCCTTCCTTCCGTGAGACCCTTCCTTCCGTGAGACCCTTCCTTCCTGTGAGACCTTGCTTTCTGTGAGGCCCTTCCTTCTGTGAGACCCTGCTTTTCTGTGGGCCCTGCTTTCTGTGAGACCCTTCCTGCCGTGAGACCCTTCCTCCTGTGAGACCCTTCCTTCCGTGAGACCTGCTTTCTGTGAGAGCCTGCTTTCTGTGAGACCCTTCCTTCCGTGAGACCGTGCTTTTTGTGAGGCCCTGCTTTCTGTGAGGCCCTTCCTTCCGTGAGACCTTTCCTTTCTGTGGCCCCTGCTTTCTGTGAGACCCTTCCTTCCGTGAGACCCTTCCTCCTGTGAGACCCTTCCTTCCGTGAGACCCTGCATTCTGTAAGGCCTCTCCCTCCGTGAGACCCTTCCTTCCGTGAGACCGTGCTTTCTGTGACACCCTGCTTTCTGTGAGACCCTTCCTTCCGTGAGACCCTGCTTTCTGTGAGGCTTCGCTTTCTGTGAGACCCTGCTGTCTGGGAGACCCTTCCTTGCGTGAGACCCTGCTTTCTGTGAGACCCTTCCTTCTGTGAGACCCTTCCTTCCGTGAGACCCTGCTTTCTGTGAGACCCTTCCTTCCGTGAGACCCTTCCTTCCGTGAGACCATGCNTCCTTCCGTGAGACCCTGCTTTCTGTGAGACCCTTCCTTCCGTGAGACCCTTCCTTCCGTGAGACCATGCTTTTTGTGAGACCCTGCTTTCTGTGAGACTATTCCTTCTGTGAGACCCTGCTTTCTGTGAGACCCTTCCTCCTGTGAGACCCTGCGTTCTGTGAGACCCTTCCTTCCGTGAGACCCTTCTTTCTGTGAGACCCTTCTTGCCGTGAGACCCTGCTTCTGTGAGACCCTTTGTCCTGTAAGACCTTCCTTTCCGTGAGACCCTCCCTTCCGTGAGACCCTGCTTTCTGTGAGCCGCTGCTTTCTGTGAGACCCTTCCTTCCGTGAGGCCCTTCTTTCTGTGAGACCCTTCCTTCCGTGAGACCCTTCCTTCCGTGAGACCCTGCTTTCTGTGAGACCTTGTTTTGTGTGAGACCCTGCTTTCTGTGAGACCCTGCTTTCTGTGAGACCCTTCTTCCTTCCGTGAGACCCTTCCTTCCGTGAGGCCCTTCTTTCTGTGAGACCCTTCCTTCCGTGAGACCCTTCCCTCCGTGAGACCATGCTTTTTGTGAGACCCTGCTTTCTGTGAGACCATTCCTTCTGTGAGCCCCTGCTTTCTGTGAGACCCTTCCTCCTGTGAGACCCTTCCTTCTGTGAGCCCTGCTTTCTGTGAGACCTTGCTTTCTGTGAGACCCTGCTTTCTGTGAGACCATTCCTGCCGTGAGGCCATTCCTGCCGTGAGACCATTCCTGCCGTGAGACGCTTCCTTCCGTGAGACCCTGCTTTCTGTGAGACCCTTCCTCCTGTGAGACCCTGCTTTCTGTGAGACCCTTCCTTCCGTGAGACCCTTCCTTCCGTGAGACCCTGCTTNCTTTCTGTGAGACCCTTCCTCCTGTGAGACCCTGCTTTCTGTGAGACCCTTCCTTCCGTGAGACCCTTCCTTCCGTGAGACCCTGCTTTCTGTGAGACCCTGCTTTCTGTGAGACCCTTCCTTCCGTGAGACCTTTCCTTTCTGTGAGACTCTGCCTTCCGTGAGACCCTGCTTTCTGCGAGACCCTTTCCTTCCGTGAGACCCTTCCTTCCGTGAGACCCTTCCTTCCGTGAGACCCTGCTTTCTGTGAGACCCTGTTTTGTGTGAGACCCTGCTTTCTGTGAGACCCTTCTTCCTTCCGTGAGACCCTGCTTTCTGTGAGGCCCTTCCTTCCCTCAGACTGAGACCGTGCTTTCTGTGAGACCCTCCTTTCTGTGAAACCCTTCCTTCCGCGAGACCCTGCTTTCTGTGAGACCCTTCCTTCTGTGAGACCCTTCCTTCCGTGAGACCCTGCTTTCTGTGAGACCCTCCTTTCTGTGAGACCCTGCTTTCTGTGAGACCCTGCTTTCTCTGAGACCCTGCTTTCTGTGAGACCCTTCATTCCGTGAGACCCTGCTTTCTGTGAAAAATTCTCTTGTGAGACCCTGCTTTCTGTGAGACCCTGCGTCCTGTGAGACCATTCCTTCCGTGAGACTCTGCATTCCGTGAGACCATGCTTTTCTGTGAGACCCTGCTTTCTGTGAGCCCTGCTTTCTGTGAGACTTTCTGTGAGACCATTCCTGCCGTGAGACCATTCCTGCCGTGAGACGCTTCCTTCCGTGAGACCCTGCTTTCTGTGAGACCTTCCTCCTGTGAGACCCTGCTTTCTGTGAGACCCTTCCTTCTGTGAGACCCTTCCTTCCGTGAGACCCTGCTTTCTGTGAGACCCTGCTTTCTCTGAGGCCCTGCTTTCTGTGAGACCCTGTTTTGCGTAAGACTTTGCTTTCTGTCAGACCCTTCCATGAGACCTTGCTTTCTGTGAGGCCTTGCTTTCTGTGAGACCCTTCCTTCCGTGAGACCCTTCCTTCCGCAAGATCTTGCTTTCTGTGAGGCCCTGCTTTCTGTTAGACCCTTCCTTCCGTTAGACCCTGCCTTCCGTGAGGCCCTGCTTTCTGTGAGAGCCTGCTTTCTGTGAGACCCTTCCTTCCGTGAGACATTGCTTTCTGTGAGGCCTTGCTTTCTGTGAGACCCTTCCTTCTGTGAGACCCTGCTTTCTGTGAGGCCCTTCTTTCTGTGAGACCCTTCCTGCCGTGAGACCCTTCCTTCCGTGAGACCCTGCTTTCTGTGAGACCCTCCCTCCTGTAAGACCCTGCTTTCTGTGAGGCCTTTGCTTCCGTGACACTTTTCCTTCCGTGAGACTCTGCTTTCTGTGAGACCCTTCCTTTTGTGAGACCCTTCCTTCCGCTTTCTGTGAGACCCTGCTTTCTGTGACTGTGAGGCCCTTCCTTCTGTGAGACCCTTTCTTTCTGTGAGACCCTGCTTTCTGTGAGACCCTTCCTTCCATGAAACCGTGCTTTCTGTGAGACCCTGCTTTCTGTGAGACCCTTCCTTCCGTGAGACCCTTTCCTTCCGTGAGACCTTGCTTTCTGTGAGACCCTGCTTTCTGTGAGACCCTGCTTTCTGTGAGACCCTTCCTTCTGTGAGACCCTGCTTTCCGTGAGAGCCTGCTTTTTGTGAGGCCTTTCCTTCCGTGAAACCCTGCTTTCTGTGAGACCCTTTCCTTCTGTGAGACCTGCTTTCTGTGAGACCCTTCTTTCTCTGAGACCCTTCTTGCCGTGAGACCCTTCCTTCCGTGAGACCCTTCCTTCCGTGAGACCCTTCCTCCTGTGAGACCCTGCTTTCTGTGAGACCCTTTCTTCCGTGAGGCCCTTCTTTCTGTGAGACCCTTTCTGCCGTGAGACCCTTCCTGTCGTGAGACCCTTCCTTCCGTGAGACCCTTCCTCCTGTGAGACCCTGCTTTCTGTGAGGCCCTTCCTTCTGTGAGACCCTGCTTTCCGTGAGACCCTTCCTTCCGTGAGTTTCTGTGGAACCCTGCTTTCTGTGAGACCCTGCTTGACCCTTCCTTCTGTGAGACACTTCCTTCCGTGAGACCTTGCTTTCTGTGAAACCCTGCTTTCTGTGAAACCTTGCTTTCTGTGAGACCCTTCCTTCCGTGAGACCCTGCTTTCTGTGAAAAGTTCTCTTGTGAGACCCTGCTTTCTGTGAGACCCTGCGTTCTGTGAGACCCTGCTTTCCGTGAGACCCTTTCCTTCCGTGAGACTTTGCTTTCTGTGAGACCATGCTTTTCTGTGAGCGTCTGCTTTCTGTGAGACCCTTCCTTCCGTGAGACCCTTTCTTCCGTGAGACCCTTCCTTCGGTGAGACCCTTCCTTCCGTGAAACCTTGCTTTCTGTGAGACCTTGCTTCCTGTGTGACCATGCTTTCTGTGAGACCCTTCCTTCCGTGAGACCGTGCTTTCTGTGAGACCCAGCGTCCTGTGAGACCCCTCCTTCCGTGAGATCCTTCTTTCTGTGAGACCCTGCCTTCTGTGAGACCCTTCCTTCGTGAGACCCTGCTTTCTATCAGATCCTGCTTTCTGTGAGGCCTTGCTTTCTGTGAGACCCTGCTTTCTGTGAGACCCTGCTTTCTCTGAGACCCTGCTTTCTGTGAGACCCTGTTTTGCGTAAGACCTTGCTTTCTGTCAGACCCTTCCTTCCGTGAGACTTTGCTTTCTGTGAGGCCCTTCCTTTTGTGAGACCCTGCTTTCTGTGAAAAATTCTGTTGTGAGACCCTGCTTTCTGTGAGACCTTGCTTTCTGTGAGACCCTTCCTTCCGTGAGACCTTTCCTTTCTGTGGCCCTTGCTTTCTGTGAGACCCCTCCTTCCGTGAGATCCTTCTTTCTGTGAGACCCTTCCTTCCGTGAGACCCTGCTTTCGGTGAGACCCTTCCTTCCGTGAGACCCTTCCTTCTGCAGAGACCCTTCCTTCCGTGAGACCCTTCCTTCCGTGAGACCTTCCTGCTTTCTGTGAGACCCTTCCGCTTTCTGTGAGACCCTGCTTTCTGTGACTGTGAGGCCCTTCCTTCTGTGAGACCCTTTCTTTCTGTGAGACCCTGCTTTCTGTGAGACCCTTCCTTCCGTGAAACCGTGCTTTCTGTGAGACCCTGCTTTCTCCGAGACCCTGCTTTCTGTGAGACCCTTCCTTCTGCGAGACCCTTCCTTCCGTGAGACCGTGCTTTCTGTGAGGCCCTGCTTTCTGTGAGACCCTTCCTTCCGTGAGAGCCTGCTTTTGTCAGACCCTGGCATGTATAGTGAGAGTCTCATGGCAGAAGGGCCTCACGACAGAAGGCAGGGTCGAAAGCTTCTCATATGTGAGACCATGCCTTCCTTGAATTGTTCCTTCAAAACGTTAGACGTGAGACCTTGCTTTCTGTCACAAGTGAGACCCTGCCTTGTGGCATTGTGAGGGTCTCACGACAGAGGAGTCTCACGACAGAAAGCAGGGTCGCACGCTTCTCATATGTAAGACCATGCCTTCCTTCAATTGTTCCTTCAAAACGTTAGACGTGAGACCTTGCTTTCTGTCACAAGTGAGACCCTGCCTTGTGGCATATGTGAGGGTCTCACGACAGAGGAGTCTCACGACAGAAGGCAGGGCCGCACGTTTCTTATATGTGAGACCACGCCTTCCTTCAATTGTTCCTTCAAAATGTGCGACCCTGCTTTCTGTCACAAGTGAGACCCTGCCTTGTGGCATATGTGAGGGTCTCACAGCAGAAGGGTCTCACGACAGAATGTGAGGCCATGCTTTCTGTCATAAGTGAGGCCCTGCCTTGTGGCATATGTGAGACCCAGGTTTTTTTTCACATGTGAGATCCGGCCTGCTTGCGTATGTGAGACCCTGGTATCTGTCAGGTGTGAGATTCTGTCCTTTTTCGCAAGACCCTGCCACCTGTCATATGTGAGGCCCTGCTTTCTGTCGGTGAGACAGTGTTTTGTGGCCTGAGACCCTGCTGCCTTGTGTCGTGAGACCCAGCCGTCTGCAGTGAGACCGCGCCTTCCTTCGTGAGACCCTGCCTTTTGTCATATGTGAGGCCTTGCCATTTTTCATGTGTGAGACCCTGATTTCTTTCCTGTGTGACCCCCGCCTTCTTTCACTTGTTTTTTCAAAATGTGAGACGACATATGCGAGACCCTGCCTTGTGGCATATGTGAGACCTTGCCTTCCCCCATATGTGAGACCTTGCCTTCTTTCGTATGTGAGACCCTGGTATCTGTCAGATGTGAGACTCTGTATTTTTTCGCGACACCCTGCCTTCTGTCATGAGCTCCCTGAAGAGTGCAGGGTTAAACCATTGCACACAACATTCCAAGATTATCCATTCGAGTCCATTTTTTTCCATGGTTTTCTTGATCGACACCTCACCCCATTTAGTCCCCACCCCATCAACTTTTTGGTAGAATTCATTTCAACTGAGTTTGATGCCCGTTGCAGAAAAAGATACTAGTGCTTTTGAATGGTTTTTCAGAAATCTAATGCCATAAAAAAAACATGAGAGGTTTATGAAACTGGGTATACCCCTGTTCTTTGGGATGACATTATGGGGTTAATGGCCACTGGATTAAGTGCAATCCAAATTACAGTAGTTCCACTGTTGAAACATGATAGGTTTTAACTCAAATGAAAATTGCGGCATCAAATGCGTGCATAAATTTGAACAGGGTTGGACAATGGTGAACATTGTGGTTGATTAAAAAACACTCTATGGAGGGGCATCAAAGTGGACGGTGAAGGGGGGATGGACAACTAATTTGCACTAAGAAGCAAAGTAGCCCATACTGGGTTATAATCGCCACTGTGGCAACCCCAAAATAGATGCCCAAAAGTGGGAAACCTGGACATATGAAGTAAATCTGATCTATAATAGTCTGGAAACACATTTACATGTTACATTCTTTTTGGTTTTGATATATATATATATATAGATATATACACATGTATCCATGTTTACTTTTCCAGAAAATAATCCCAGTTTGAAGTTGTCAGGCCTTCACATGATAGCTTCACATCACCAGCAACCAAGGAAAACATCTATATAGTGGGTTAATCCGTGTTTTACCATTTATGGCAGCAAAAAACACAGACTTACAAAAACGTACCAACTTGCAATGTGGCACCCCCCCAGTGATAAGTTGGTTTATAAACCCCATCAACTATAGTTATAAGTATCACAAACCATATTTATTGGAGTTATAAACCAACTTAGCTATCCTGGGGACCCCTCATTGTACCATCCCAAAGTTAATCCAGCATTAGGTGAAGCACCTGGAGCAGCGAAGCAATGTTTCTGGGATGCGTTTTCGCGGAGGGTTCCAACAAGATGAGCGGCTTGCGGGGTGCATCCCATGCTAGAAAGTGGGTACCCAACATATAACTGTGGTATATCGGTACTACTGTATATCCTATATTGGTTGGCTTATTTCATCGTTTTTTTCCATATACCAACTGGGATGCACATGCAAGTAAGGAATCAGCCAGGGAATCTAAGAGTTAGATCAATAATGTTGGGATTTGTTGGGATCCAATAGTCATCCCGGACAGGAAGTCAGCAGTTTTATTGGCCAAATCGTCCAATGAATTTCCTTGGTTCCTTTATAGTCAAACCAGTTTTTCCGTTTGAACTCTAAGTTGTTAATAGTTCAACCTCCCAATTTTGGTGATTAACTTTACTGTCCCCATGCGAAATACACCATGACACGGGAATCCACATGTGTTTAGTCTTTTTTCGGAGGGCCTCTTCAGGCAATCCCAACATATCCCTTGCGGAGGCTCGGATCTGTCGTGGGATCTTCGTGGAGTGGTGTCAGCATGTGGCGGGACGCAAGAAAGCGCCGCAGGAATTGCGGTCCATCATGGATTCTCTGGACTCAGGCGGGGAAACTGGATTCTAATGTCACCGGATGAATGAATTCTGGCATGAATCGTTTTGAATTTGGTATCCCTATTGGTAAACTCAATCCAGATTAAATTGTTACTAATCCTTTCCCCCTAATACTACCCCCCCCCTAATAATAAACACCTCAGGTAGTTTTTATTATTAGGGGCCCGGGGTATTTATTATTAGGGAGGACCCTAATACTAAATTTCGGACCTTATTACTAAAAACTATTTTTCTCGATTTCAAAATAAATTAAATTCCAATTTAAAACGCAATTCATACGTTGCAAAAAATTGGATTTCGAAGCGGATCGCTAATAGTAAGCGCCGGACCTTATTACTAAAAACTATTTTTCTCGATTTCAAAATCAATTAAATTCCAATTTTAAACGCAATTCATACGTTGCAAAAAATTGGATTTCGAAGCGGGACCCTAATAATAAGTTATTATTAGGGGGTGAAACCGACAAATGGTAGGTTTATTTTTAAATTGTTTTCTAAAGGGGATCAATTAAAAGTCAAATTGGCCAACCACAAATTTTCNAAACCGACAAATGGTAGGTTTATTTTTAAATTGTTTTCTAAAGGGGATCAATTAAAAGTCAAATTGGCCAACCACAAATTTTCCAAAATTGGAGATGGAATGAATGTCAGCCCCGGATGAATGAATTCTGGCATGAATCGTTTTGAATTTGGTATCCTTATTGGGGAAACTCAATTAATCCAGATTAAATTGTTACTTAAAAGAAAGCTGCACATTGGATTTGCACATAGTCTAGCAATCACAGGTCAGATTCTTGTGTGCTTTTGACACCCCTAAAAATGGAATGGTTTGATGCGGTTTGGTGGCATTCATTTTTCTAATCAGATTCAGTCTGGGTGTCCACATGACTGCAATACATTTGATGAATTTGACCTAACCAATGGTGGAGAATCACATTAAAAGTGGGGATTTCACCTACATATTTGGATATAGTATATTGGTATTATTGTTGGATCCCAACAAAATTAGGCCTTGATCACTGAGTACCCCACCATCCACCATCCACCGCTGACAGTTTAACGAACTAAGGTCCTTTGTTCTTGGAGAGCCAATTTTAAAGTGCATCCTAACACGTAGGCATTCTATGTTATTTACACTTATTTACCGTATTTACCTACATTTGACATCAAAAATCATGCACATGTATCTCGTATACGGTCAGAACTATAGGTGTTACATATCTCAACTTATGGGGACCAGTATATCCCTATATTATGTGAGATGGTCAACAATTGGATTAGCTTAGCCCATACCATGTCATACCATGGCATACCATGTCATACCTCCAAAAAAAAGGGAATCGTCATGTCCAATATGAGGATTCGCAAAATTTTTGGGATGACCACAACCTGTATACCATATGTTGATCATGTTTCATTATATTGATACCGTACCATTATTACCCAATTCAATCCACCACCACTCAAATTCAGGGACTTAGATCCATTGAATCCATGGGCACAATCGCCAACTGCTTCGTCAAGCATAACCCATTTAGCTTAGATCTATTACAATAAACCCCAAGTGGGAGTGTTATAACAAACCACAGACCAATCAGGAACTACATGCTAAACCTACTATAGTAACTAAGTAACCAAATCAGTTGATATGACATGATATGACAAATATACGAAATTGTTTAGTAAACATTATGAATTACAGATACATTATGGTGTATAATTCCAATTTTTGTCAAATCAGTAAACAAATATACGCCATTTAGACGAAATTGTTTCAACCAGACCCAGACTGCCAGGCAGCGAAAGCTTGGTGAGCATGGAGGTGGAGCTTGGATTCTACCGTGAACTGGGAAGTGATTGTTAAACATCATCAGGAAACAATGGAAATTCGGTGATTGAATCATGGGTTTTGAGATTATGGCAATGTATTAGATAGTAAGGTAGTAGGCAATCGAAGCAATGCCCCAATGTCTGAAATGATCCCTCAAACGACAGTATTATCATTGGCTAGGCGGGATGAGAGTGCTCAGGTCTCCAAATGAAATTTAGGATGGAACCTGGTAAGATTGATACTGATTTTTGCACAGCAAGTGGCCATGTTGGGCAGGTTCATTTGGGAGGTATGTAAGTGAGTTGTAACTTCTTGCAACCCGGGAAATTTATTGGATCATACTACACTTGCAGACCATGGATGCATGGATCTTCAGAGATCCAGTTGGCAAACAGTAAAGCCTGCTGAATCCAGAAATTCTATTCATATCTATTCATAATATTCGTTGTGAATCATTTGTTGCATGTAACCTACGATTGTTTGCACCGTTTTCTTGATGTGTGTGTGTGTGTGCCTTCATATATACCAATGTGTTTTTATATGCTGTATTCATCATATTCCAATGGTTATCACATGATATTATTTCATTTTGTTCCCATGATATCTACGTTGAATCCCATTCCTGTTGCTAAAATCACCATGTCACCATAGCACAGTCGTCAGGATGGAGAAGCCGGTGGAACTGCCCAGCGAAATCCCACTGGCGACTTGGGCGGCGTTGGTTCCGGGGTGACGGTGACTTGGGGGGGTTCACATGAGCAGTGTCAAAACCTTGGTTGTTGGATGATTATAGGGGATTATACTACCCAATATACTGGTGATTACAATAATCCAATAGGGGAATCTATATTAAACAACCAGTATAATGCTGGGAGAGACATTGGATTGGTGAATGGGAAAATTGAAACCGGAAACCTCTAGATTTGATGGGAAAATCCATGGTTTCCTGTATTTTTTCCCTTAAACCAATCCAATGAGAGAGACTAAACTAGGGAGGAGACACCATTTTCTTTCAAAGGGAAGAAACCCCAAAATGCTGAGACATGTTCAAGTTTGAACTTGCTTGGGGTTTAAATGTTGGGGGTGCGCTGACAAGTAGCACTTTTCTGGGGGAGGGGAGGGGAGGATAAGATTGGAGTGGTCCTATGGGGCAGCTTTGCCCGTAAACCACAATGAGAACATATTGTGTATTAATTTAGTTATAGTTGGCCATCATACATCACAACCATCTAACCCATCAATAAAGATGACCCCCCCATTTAAAATTGTTGTTGGTGGTTAAACCTCTGACAACCCCTCTTTATGAAGGGGGTCACCTTTACTCATATCCCATGCAAATGTCCATTGATATCCCATATAGTAGAATATCCCTATTGTTGTTTCTGGTATTGTTGTTTACATCCGCATATCCCAAGGACCGTGGTAGAATAATATTCCACTGATCATCATTATCCCATTCATATCCCAATCCATTGCCTCCAATTGAGGTTCCTGAAATGGCCATTGAGCCCACATCAGAATCCCCTGATATCCCAAGTAGATCCCATTTGAAGGTCCAAAAAAAGAAAATATAAAAGGAATAAGGGGATAATCATATTTTATCAGCCATATACAAGCCATGTTTTATTTCAGACATGGTGAATTATAGAATTATCTCCCCATAATCGCGCGTCATATCCCATGAACATTCTCGAAACAGCGGCGCATCCAGGTCCGTACGCCTTGGGTGATTCCAGTGAAGAGGAAGCAGGCGTGGTTGCCAAGGGCTGAAGGGCCGGGCCGGAGGGTAGATGTCTTTTGGTGCTGACCTACAGGTTGGACCATCAAAACATGGTGGATTTATTCGTGAAAAATGGTGGATTTGTGGGGAATGGGAAGATGGTGGATGTAGGATCATTGAAGCACCAATCCAGGATATTCATGGGATTGCAATAGGGACTTGGTTTACAAACACCCATTGTTGGAAATGGAATGGGGATTTTATAGGGAGATTGAGCTTCAAGACGGTTCAAACCGACAGAACCCAGCATTTTGTGGGGATACCAAGGGGTAATGAAATGGTGCCCCCAGCACTTGGCGAAGGTTCTTCCGTTCGATGGGATCAAAAACCAACTCGTAAATGGTATTGGTTCGATGTACCCTCTGGTAAACTAACATTTTTCTATGGGAAATCATCATTTTTGATGGGAAAATAAACTGTAAATGACCATTTTCAATAGCTATGTTTAATTACCAGAGGGTACCTCCCAGCACGCGAACCTCGCTAGTTGGAATATGTTAATAGCTAAGCGGCCAAACCATCTACATCGTTCGGATAGGAAAAGCAAAGATCCTTTTACAAGTTACAAGTGCCAAGATCCCACAAAGATTGAGTTGCAAGGCAAAGATAGGACAAATGGGGTAAACCAATTGATAAAGGGTATAGAGGGTAAGGTAACAATTTTTATAATTTGTAATTAACCGTTTTTGATTGGGGAATGTACATGATATTCTGGCAAGAATTAAGCGGTTTGCTGGGTATCCACTGTTAGCCATGATGGTGGAACTCTTTTTTTGGCATCTGCGGGGTATTTTCCTTAGGCCATCACACAATGACCAATAGAGATGTTTAATAGAGGACATCTCAGAATTGGTTCATTTTGCATTTCGGCAATCGATGGCCATCGCATTTTTTGCCGAGAGCATCAAACACAGCACCACAAAGTAAGTATGCTTGTTTGTGGGACATACAGGGATAAAACACACCAAACAAAAAGTTCATGGAAAAACTATTAGGACCTATATGTCGAATTCGGTCCTCAAATCCCAAGATTTCATTTGGGTCCCATCTCTAAAAAACGGATTCATCAGGCACCGCAGTGCAAGCCTTCGCCGTCGCAAAGCAACTGGGCATTTAAGTTGGGCTAGCTGGGGTGGTGTCACTGAACAGTGATTAAGGATGGAAATCATGAAAAGAGTACCCCCTCCAGGTATACGGTGTAAGGGGGTGCCCCTGAGTTATCTATGGTGTTTCGAGCTTACATAACTGAGAGTTCATAGATCAACAAACATCACTGGGGTACCACCAAAGGTGCTCGCAGGGTTGATGATAAGTCCTAGGACCCCTATGACTGCCGGACAAGCCGACTGGTAAAGCCTAGGCTTAAGACTTTGTTTGCTTTTTAAACTCACATAGATGTGGAAAACGCATGTTTTCCCTAGGGAAATGATCTACATGTGGTGGGTTTTCTACATTTATGATTTATGCTATACAGTTTTCCCGAGGTTATCAAATATGAGACCTATTTGGTTTCAGAAGTCAGGCCGTGTCAGCCCGACGGGACATGGCCATTTGCTGGCTGAGTCAGAGGTTGGTTCAGCATGTTCTGGAGCTGCCGCTGAGCGCTATGTGGATAGCTTTGTGCCTCCTGATAATGAGGCAGACTGGAACAAGGCTGCGGGGCTTGATGATACCCACGACAGTCAGCCTATGCCGAAGACTCCAACGAGACCAGCACCGAAGACACCTACCTGGGAGGAACATGAAAAGACTGGAAGGTACCTGAAAGAGCATCCCATTCCATATGAGTCGCAAGTGCCCAATCGGCCAGCCTGCAGCTCAGATGGGACGCCATCTGATAAATCAGTGAAGAGAAAAGCATCTTCACCTGATTCATGGACGAAGATTTCAGAGAAGTCTATGTCCGTGGATGAGAATGTAGAGATGATGGAGTCACAGCCATCAGTGGCTGAATCAGTGCCTGAGAACAACGGGCCGTGGCTCCTTCTGGAAGTGCAACAGGAGGACGTCCCAACATTCTTCAGTTCTGTGAACTGGATGTACGGCTTGGAAAATTTTTGGAACATAGAACAGTTGGAGTTCTGAATACCTTCTGGTTATTTAACAGTTCGCCATGGAATAGCTGGCCAATTTTGGATGATTTTCCCAGCTAGAAACCTCCATTTAGTTCCGGGATTTTCAAATGGCTATGTTAAATAACCAGATGGTAGTTCTGAGGATGCGATTGTTGTGTAAACTGAGTGCCAGAACTGAAGTCATACCCAAGCCAGCTTGTTTAATCTGCTGCTTGTTTCACAGCCCCATTTTGGATTGTACTCTTTAATCTCTAGAGAACCAATCAGTATAACACCCAACAACTAACCATCAACCGATCATCCTTTTTTTCTAGGCATCTATGTAGAGTTAAATCCCATTGACGTTAGTTTACCAACCATAGAAGTCCCATCTAGACACCTTAAAGAAGTAGACACCATCCCAAGTCATCATGTCCTTTCAGTCATCATATCAAATCATTGGTTATATTCCTAGTATATTTGCTTAATACAAGAACCTAGAAATAAGCGTGTGCTTGTCTTGTTTGAGTCGTTGTGCCATGGTTTATCCATGGTTGTTTTTTTACTTGTAAGTAACATAATTTTAAGCAGGTTACAAGAATATATATATATATATACATATATATATATATATATATATCCATTGTTTATTGTTCTTATTGTTGTTTCACCCATCGGTCGCTCTTGTCGAAACAACGGTGTGTTGTTTCGGTGATGGCGGGGTCCTTGAGGTCCGCGGCAGCTTCTCAACGAGGTGCCGCAGTGAGGATACCCCAAAGGTACAATGGAAGAGAATTGGAATATCATTGTGGTATACTGGGATGACTTATATGATTGAAACCTGAGAATTTTGTCTAAAGATGCTCCCAAAAGTGATGATACTTCAAAAATAGAAAGGGAACTATGACGTTTTTTTTTTTACCATGGAAAAAACCATCGGGGAAAACCGTGATACTTTTGGATCGGATCAATGGGATGGATCTGCAGAAATTGGGGAAGCAACAAACATGGTGATATATACCCTCTGGTAAACTAACAGTTTGCTACTGAAAATTGCCATTTACAGTTGATTTTCCCATTAGACATGGTGATTTTCCATAGTTATGTTAGTTTACCAGAAGGTAATGCAGGGGAAAATTGAAACCGGAAAGCCCTATATTTCATGGTAAAATCCAGCCAGGTTCCGGTTTCGATTTTCCCAACTCAACCAATCCAGTGAATCATGCATGTCTATGCATTTGTGATAACTATACGGTGGTTTATCACCAGCACATGGTAACCATGGCGGATATACACTAGTTGGGCTTCCTATATGTACCAACCTGGTTTATTGGGGATTGGGATCAATTGATATAACCACCAATAATCGATTGATGTATTCTAGTTGATATCACCAGCAACAACAACAGGGATAATTTGTTCATTGGATTGGTTGATGGGAAAATTTACAGGAAACTTCTATATTTCATGGGAAAATCCATGGTTTCCTGTAGATTTTCCCTTAAACCAATCCATTGATTTGTGATAATTTCAAGCAACCAGAATGGTGATGTACTGGACACATAACCAACGATCTGAGAGTTGATGAGGGGATTTTCCGTTTCGGGTTTTGAAGATGTCTCAACTCAACTGGACACAAGGAGGTTTGGTACACACCAAACCCTAAACCTTATTAATTTGGGAGTTTTGCAAGGCTTGGAGTTGAGGTTGATTTTGTTGGGGTAAACCCAGTCGTAGCGCGGGTTTCCTCCTGGACTTTTAAGAGGGGAATCATATCCAGCCGGCAGTGTAGATATTGAAATAGTTTATTGAGGAATTGCAAACAAAAAATAAAGGAATTCAATTTCAGTGTATTTTTGTTCAAAAGTTTCTTTTTGTTTATAGGATTGGATGGTGTTGTATGGTTTAAGAAGTAAAAGCTAGTGTTGCCAAGATTTGGTTCCTGGACAACATGATGCTTTGCAGCGTGATTTGGGCATTTGTGGCCGCGAATATGATGCTGGGAGGTTGTATTGCTGCAACATGCAGAAGTATATTTGGGTTTATGACTTCTGTTGCTGTTCTTTTTGTGGCATTTGCAAGTCTTCGACATTGCTTTTGGCCTAAAAACCATGGTCAACCGGCGCCAGCGGGCGTCGGCCACCCGCAGCCGCGCGCTGGTTAAATTGTGATGTGGCTCTCGACGATAAGTTTGGAACTCCGATGGGAAGACGTAGAGTACCCCAGCAAGCACTAGAACCACTTCGTGTTGGGGAGGAGTTTGGGCTCCATCTCTGTATGGCTGTGGTTTTACAATGTATCTAGCCGGCATGGTTTTTCCAGTGTGTATATGTTGCGTCGACTCATGTTTCGATCCATGCAATTCTTAGGTCTTGATGATTGCTGGTGATATATCTTTCGATCCTGATTTGGCAATGGTTCAAGACGGTGAAACGTTCATCTGTATTCTACTAGAATGTGGTAAACATGGATTTGTATGGTTACATATATATGGTTTCTAAGGGTTAATGTGGTACTTACTAGCGGTTAGTGTGGTAAACCCAAAGCCACAAACCATCCCCGCTAGGGGTTTCGGAGATTTGGACATCTTTTTCTATGTTCTGCTCCAAGGTGGTCAAATATGCGTCAGTGTGGAACTAGGGTCATGGGGGTTTATAGAGGTTTATAGGGGTTTATAGGGGTTTATAGGGGTTTATTGTGATTGGGTATACCCTCTGGTAAAGTAAAATAGCTATGGAAAAACACAATTTTCAATGGGAAAATCAACTATAAATAGGCCATTTTCAATAGCAAACTATTAAATTACCAGAGGGTACCCATACGCCTCTATTTGGGATGATCCTTCCTATGACCCCCAGACAGTTATGTTTGCTGAATGGGACGGTTTATTGAAAAATTGGTTTTCCATGTTACCCCAAAATGACCTGATGGATTATCCTTTTCCCTACTGGGGGCGTGCAGTTGAAGTTACATGTGGTTATAACATGTTATAACCATGGTCTTTCATCCCGAGAAGTTGGGATACAACCCCTATAACTATGCTGAAATACATCCACAAACAGTTCACTGGAACTGCACTTCCCAAGTACGTGGCAACCTCTGGCAAGGAATATGTTCTCCCTTTCCCCAACTTTCCCCTATGATTTTCCCATATGGGGATGGGTCAAAACCTATTCTTATATATTCTTATCAATTTTAATGGGATGAACATCCATTTACGAGCTATTTTGGGGTTCACTAGGTACCAGGGTTTTTACTCATAGCCATATCTAACCCATATTTCAATATATTTCACCCATATTGACAATCATTGTCCCATATTTTCGGCAGGTGCAAGGAGCATCAGCTCTGGCTCCAGCTCCAGTTCAGGAGGCATGGAAAATCTGCCATTTTCCCCCTAAGTTAGCTCCATTGAGCTCAGGGATTTCCATGGATTTCCCATGGATTTCCATGGACGCCTGAAAAAATGGACCATTTTGGGGAACGTTTGGTTTGTAAATCCCCATGAATAAATTCAGTTTGTCGTTAAACATCTTGATTTTGTTGGTTCAATATGATGTTTGGTGGTATTGAAATGGTTGCTATCGCAACCAATTCTTTAGTGGTTGCATCATGTGTATTTCGCAATTGTTAACATGTCAAAGGTTGAACTACCTTACATTTGCTGTTCAAATCCCCCATATTTGTTGCCTCCATATCCCTTTTTTGCGGGTGAAATCACCAATCTCCCCATAGTTAAATCATGTTAAATCACTTATTTCGTATTGTCAAACCATCACTTCTTGCGATGAAGTCACTGTAAATCATTTGTTTTCATGGGTACATCAGCATTTTTTTGCTGAAATCGTGAAAGTCTGGAGGCCAAGTGGACCACCTGGAGGCTGGGCGGTTCTGCCAGTGATGGCGATTCCACGTCGGAATTTTGGAAATATCGATGACATTCCATATGGCTGTGTCTGAACCTCGATTTATAGGGGATTTTCTATGGCTATGTTAGTCATAACCAGATGGTAATTCATCATTAAACCATATGAAACCACCTGAAATTCCGAAGGATCATTGGATTGGTTTAAGGGAAAATTTACAGGAAACCATGGATTTTCCCATGAAATTGATCGGGGTTTCCGGTTTCAATTTTCCCATTAATCAATCCAGTGAATATGGGTGTGTCTGAAAATGGGGTATAGCCTGTGAAGCCTCCAAATCACCATTTTCGTGGGGATAATATGGGATAATGAATGATAATGATCATAATCCATTGGAATTGGGGATACCCTATTTTCAGACAAACCCAGCAAATGGAAACGGGTGAACATTTAAGACCTGGGGACCACAGATTTTAGTCTATCTTTAGTATTAAGCATCTAAGTATGTATAATTTCAAAGTATGTTTTAGGATTACATAAACATAGCAACCTAAAAAATAGATACCGAAAAGTAAGAAGCGTGAACATATCAAGCAAGTATGTAGACTTTACAAGATCGTGGAAACATTGAATGGGGAATTCGGTGTAGTATCATCACTTCCCCCGTTCATACAACATCCCCCGCAGAAACCATGGTGGATGTAGGGGATGAAATCACATATTTTGGACCATAGAATGGGGGGTATGTAATATCAGGAGATGGGATTTTTGACATATCTACATATGTATATATATATATATTATATATATATATATTATATATATTATATATATATATATGTGTATGATCATCCTGGGCTAGATAGAGTATGGACATTTCAATATAATGATCCCCACCAAAATGGGAATCATATTGAACAAATACATGTTCTATCTACTCGAAGATGCTGAAGTAGACAGAAAATGTTTCGTTTCGAAAACATTGTCACTTTAGTGAAGTCTTTCGTTTTTTGTTCATATTGTATCTACTACTCCAGGATGACTCTACATATTCCTTGATATATTGGAGTCAGAGAGAGAGTCATCCCAAACAGATGAACACAGTGAATGCAATTGGTAAATTTGCTGGTTGATTCCAGCTGAAATCGTAGTATTTTGGGCAAATCTTAGCTCTCTGAGGGATCACCGACCTGGGGAAGGTTAAATCCAGTCAGACTGGTGAAAGGTTTCTATTGTTATCCTATGGTATTTGCATTATCATGGTTTAGCACCCTCATTTTTGTCGACTTCCAGATTACAGTGCAATCTAATTATTTGCATATTGTTACTGATTATATAAATCTATCGTTTTATGATGTTTTGTTGTTTAAATTTCATTGCTTCTTGGCTGAATCCGCCTTTTTTTTTTCCATATGAACAGAAACCGTGTCTGCAGTTTAGAAGGACCCGTCCCTGGCAGGTGCTTGAGGACGCTTCCAGCAGCAATTAGTCATCGAAAAATGGGTCACTGGTTGGTGATGTGTCCCGGCTCGCCAGGTTGGAACACTATCAAACTGCTCAGATATCACTTACCCTGTGGCTATTGAACATAGCCATGGAAGCCATGGCCCATTTATAGCTGATAAACATGGTGCTTTACCTATTAAAAATGATTTTCCATGGCTATGTTAAATAACCAGATGGTAGGTAGTTTAATAATCTGGTAACGGTAATTATTTGGCAACTTCAGTAACATGCTACTACCCAAAATGGATCACCTTGGTTGATGTTCATGGGATGTTATTGGTATTTCAATGGGATTCAATGTCAGGGATTCAACCAGCAAGAATAGACAACAACAGGGGCGCCCCGAAAGAAAAGCATGGATGAACATAGACAGAAGTCTTTTTTTCAATGCAACAATGATATGGCCATGGTTTAAAACCCTGGTACCTAGTGAACCCCAAAATAGCTGGTAAATGGATGTTCATCCCACTAAAATGGATAATAATAGGTTCTGACCCACCATTCCCAAGTGCGAATGCTTGGGTTTCAATCCCTGGGTCGACTGTGACGGATAAAACCCTGACCATCGAGTTGCACTGGATGTGAATATGACCGACCTTTGACCCTGGAAATGCATCCCACTTAGGATCCGTTGTTTATATTCTGGGGATATCCTGTACATATATTTATATAATATATATCATATATATGTGTATGTAGCTGGGATTTCATATGGTTATGTATACTTATATATATATATATTTGTATATTAGTTGTCAATTGTGGCTGTCCAACATCACCAGCTCAGTGATTCTGTACATGAATCGCCCCGTCGCATCCGCATGAAGATGGGTGTGGATCGGCCGTGGCCCAAACGAAAAAAACGAGTCAAGGGCTGCGTTGTTTGGGGTGGTGGGAACGACTGCCTCCGGTGTCAAAGCCTCCACTGAGTGAACGATTTTCCCAGCGAACTAGACTCCTCCATTGAGTTTGGGGATTTTCCAGCTTGCCCTTTGATGACACCAGAGGGTATATCCATCAATATCCTATCATTACCCCACATTCCAGAATGATTTGATGGATGTTTGGGGGATAACTAGTGATAACCTACAGAAAATCCAAAACTACCAACAGGGTAGAACACTAATTTGATAGGGATAATCATGGGATATGACAATCATGGGATAATCATGGGATAATCATGGGATAATCATGGGATAATAATGGGATAATGGATAGTTGCTAATCTCTACTTAGATGAGCCCTGGTTTGTTAGTTAACTCGTTAGTAAGCAGATTGTATGTTTTTTGTTTGTTGTTTGTAAACTAATTACTAACCTGTTGGCTAATCCCAAGGCCCATCTAAGTATGAGCCATTCCTAACTTTACCATTTTGGGATTGTCGCTAAAGCCGCTAAAGCTTTCATGATACGCTTGCAGCGTTCCAGAACTCAGCACATCCGACATCACATCCAACTGATTGCTGGGTATAACGGCTCCTATAATTTAATTGCATAATAATCCTGTGTGAGTCTGATGTCTATCCAATATCCCAGTTATATCCGATTGTATCCCACTATTTTTCCGATTGTATCGAATCAACTTCCTTTTGTTGGTGGTTAAATCAGCAGAACATTGATGGTTGATAGGCATATCGCATTGAACGTTGGCTTTATATCCCACAATATCACAAATTCTGCCTTGAACCTCCTTCCAATCCGTCACATGCCCATTTCTATCCATTTGAAATACGGCCCTCCCCAAAAAAAATACACAGCCAGGTGTGGTACACGACCATCCCACAGATCTCAGCGCATTTCTCATCGAGCACAAGGCAGACCGGTCCGATGCGTTTGGAATGGCATGGATCAAAGTGCTGGGATGGATCAAAAGCAATTTATAGCAACCCTTTTAATTGGGCTGACTTGCTGAATTTATCAATGGTCTAATGGGTCCAACGTGGTTTTATTCAAACCCCATGAGTTAAGATTGACCAGTTGCAGACGAGTTACCTTTTATTTCCACAGCAATGTTCCATGACTGTGAGATCGCCAACCAGCTAATCCCAATCCCATTACAAGCCCATTAGAATACTTGATTTTGAGATTATAGGGCTTATAATAGGATATAATTGATATAGATTTGCTGATGATAATCCCATGATGATTTATAATGGGCTAAATACTTGATATAGATTTGCTGATGATATTGTGTCTTCCCCTGGGACATCCACTGCTTGGGGAATCTATAGGGAATATTCGGAATATTTGTGTTCGGGGTTCCTTAAGCAAATCCAAGTTTATGGCGCCCCAAGAAAATGATAGACATGTTTCCTTTATCGTAATCAGGGGTTCTTAAAAAACAACAGAATTAAAACTAGTAATGTTGATAACAAGCAATATCTAGTAATGGAGTATATTCGGATAGATAAAGTGGGATATAATATGATATGATTGATGGATAAAATGCGATATAGTGGGATATGATGAATAGGATATGATTCATGGAATTCCAGCAACCCCAAAACAATATAAGTGTTGATAATTGATAATTAGTCATACAAACTTTACAAATAATGTTGATAATAATATGGAATTGATAGCTACTCGTACCCATGCAACAACTTGTAACAACAAAAGGGAATTCACCATTAACTTTCCACATTTGAATCCTGGATAGGGCATATTTACAGAACCAACAATCCAATTAACATCAACTCAATTACATCCAATTACTTAGTTATGTTGTTTAGCCACATATTCATTAATTTGATTTGCCATGGTTGATTTTAGCCAATTTGAACGTATGTGGTGTGTTCTTGTCGCTGGTGCCCAACTTAGGTGGATGCGGCGCAGTTGGGATCCTTCATGGGTGAGGCTGGTCCGGCAAAGCAACAATAAACACATCGGGAGCATTCCTGGGATATGTTTGGAATACAGTTACGGGAATACAGTCATTGGGATATGATTATTGAAATATAGTTATTGGGATACAGTTATTGGGATATAATTATCATTGGGATATATAATAGTTACATGATTATTGGGATATAATTGGGATTGCACTGGGATATCATTGAGACATCATTGAGACATAATGGATTTGCTGAGTTGATTGTTGTTTATCTTCCCATGTTCTTAATCCACCAGAAATGGTGAATGTACTAGGATTATTCTTTCGGGGTGGACTCCTTCAGGAAATCCAAGAATATGAGATGTAGTGTGAGATTGCAATGATTTGTATTCATGATAATAGTATGATGATTCGTACAATAGCTTGAGGAAAAAAGAAGCAACATATTCTAATAGATCATAGCAATGATGGAATATGATCATGATATAATGGGACTAAAACCCAATCGGAAATATCATGATTATTTGCATTGATATGGTGGTTTCCTAATGGCTGGGGGTACCCAAAAATGGATGATTTTAAAGGGAAAACCCTATTAAAACCCATTTATAAGGGATTTTCCCATTAAAACCTCCATTTATAGGGGATTTTCCCATTAAAACCCTATTAAAATGGATGATTTAGGGGTACCCCTATGACTTAGGAAACCTCCATATCCCATCAATAAATCGTCCACACGGATTTGCTGCTTGAATCCCAATTTACCGCAGGACTTTTCCTTGGCGCAGACGCTTCGCTTGGCCTTCGTCCATACTATGGTGCGCAGTTTTGGCTGATCGGAAAGTGGGATTTCACGAGCAAGCCCAGAATTTTGACCCCATTGGTTATTAACCCATTGGTAAATTTAATTGTACCAGGGTAATAACCAAAGGGTAATATTTTTGATGGGTTAAGTATTAGATAACCCTGAGAATTTATAAATATTACCATCTGGTAAATTAACATAGACTCCGAGAAAAGCTATTTTTTAGAGGAAACTCATCTTCCAACCCCGATGAATGGCAGGGTCTATGTCAATTTACCAGATGGTAAATATCCAAATATATCCAAATATCAGAGTAGAAATGTTCATATATACGTTTCAATATTTAATTTTATTTTGATATGTTGGTAGTTTCAATGTTAGATTAAGAGTAATATATCCAAATCAAACACCATCCAATATTACTTTTCAATCGTCCTCTGGTCTTTTCATTCCAATGACCTCACCACAAGGGCACAGGCAACCCAGGGGCAATTGGAAAACTGCTCGGTGCTTTGATTTGTTGTTTCAAACACAGGTATTGTATCACTTGAAATCCCATTGAAATAGAGGTTGCACTATGGGATATGGGACTATGGAAAAAAAACGAAATCTCAAATCATATTGTAATCCCGTGTAATCCCAGTGAAAATACTCATTTTTTAGTCTCATTGAACCATTAAAAGTCCCATGAAATTCGCCAGGACCTAGCAGGCACTGGCGTGGTGGGCGCCTTGCGGAAGGTCTGAAAACCATGGGATGCGGACTGAGATTTATGGCTTTCTATAGCTTTCTATATGGTGAATGAAAGATTCTATGGGACATGTTGAATGGAAAGCCTTTAGTGGTTGTTTCTGGTTTTTCTAAGGCGTTTCTGGGCAAATTAGAACGACCTCACGTCGCAACCGAGCCCTGGAGATGATGGTAAGGGGAATCATCTCCAAATGGGCGCAAGTTTCAGCTTAGTGAATGACTATCATTTGCCCAGAAATAGGTTTCTATATGGTGAATGGAAGATTCTACATGGTGAAGACATGGTGAATGGAATATTCATATGGTGAATGGATTCAATGGGATTCATGTTGAATAAATGGTTATTACATAGTGATAATCCATATAAATGTAGGTACAATGTACGACTGTATCATAATCAAGTATTGGTATGAGAGTCCCATCTGGAATCACCGCACCTGAAAAAGACGGCAACTGGCAAACCCCCTTCTAAAATAAGGTAAAGAACTGCGGGGCTTTTAATTACCCTATGTTCAGAGAAAAAAAAACATAGTTCAATGGATACAATGGGGATCCTGATGAGCGGATATCGACGGGATTGTAGTTGTATATTGGGACCATAATCAGTTTTTGTTTTTATGTGGATGCATTTGTTTTATTCTCGCCAGTTTCCTCCGCATAGTATTTTGACGGAAGGCAAAGCTTAAAAAAGATGAATCATAGGATTTGCATGAGATATTGGAATATATCATTTTTAATCAACAAAATTGGGGTATCAAACCAACCAGAAAGGAGCAAATAAGTGATGAATTGATATCCATGATGCATGAAATATGATGCGAACTGCATCCTTCTTGAAGAAATAACTCATGGGCTTCACTGGATTGGTTTTCAGGGAAAATCTTCACCGGAAACCGGCTGGTGTTCCCCATGATCGGGGTTTCCGGTTCCAATTGTCCCTTCAACCAATCCAATGATCTTAGTGACACACCAGGTCTTTAGCTACATGCGACCGCCTCGTGAACTGCACAAGATCGTTTCTTGGGGAAAAATTGATGATTGGCTGGTCATTTGATTGGATGGTGCAACCATCAAACTATTGGGGTACAAGATGAATTCAGTGGATTTTTGTCTGATTTAATTGATAAATGCCCGGCCGATTGATGATTTGTTTGGTGATTTAGCTAGCACGTGTAGATGTTATAACTTACAACTATCAAACATATGGTGCTATGATTGGTAAATTATTACTGGTTGACGACAAGTGAAGGGGCATACTATCTAATATATTGGGGGTTATCACAATCCATGAACTTTGAAATCCTCTTAACCAACCAACAGAGTGTTTTGAAGACTGGTCACATGAAAAGTGACCGAAATATGTCTTGATAGAACCTCCCATTTTATCATTTTTCCCGAATGCGTAGCAAGGGTTCCCGTTTCACTCTGGGGGTTTGGGGGTTGAGGGTGTGTTCGCCGGACGTTGCGCAACCGTCCGCAACCGTC